>JAPYKE020000082.1:7020000-7152500 GCA_028554795.2 Sinohyriopsis cumingii
TAAAGAATATGGCATTCTAAAATTTCTTATTTCTAAGCTTCGTCTTTTGCCTCAAACAACAAAATATCACATAGTCATTTACAGAAACGTGATTAATGGGTCTAATTTCAAACTTCATTGTCTTTAAGAAGATATCGTAAAACTATTAACTTTTGAGGAAGCCTGAGATTCAGGGTACACCTCAAATCATCATCTCGAGTTCGGCGTTTTGGCGTATAAATATTAAATGTATTTTTTCTTCCTCGTCATAACAAAAGCTGAGTGTTCAGGTGAGTGAGATAATATTGGAGTTCTCTTGACCTTTGCTAGGAATTTGGACCCGAATATCAAGTACAAACCGTGAATTAGATATGTAAAATATTTATCTTAATCGCTTCACATGGCACTAGAATGCCATTTTAACATACTAAAAATTAGTAAAGAATGTTAAATCAAGTGAATCCATAGGTAAGCAATTTCAGTTGTTAATCATATGTCTGACTTTGAATAAAAGAGAGACCATTTAATTTTTCATGATTACGAGGATTTTCTTACTTTACTTTTAAAATTTTTAAAATAAAAATCGGATCCTATCTTGAGACATATTGCTCTGATTTATAGCCCGAAATACCTACTATATCCATTATGGAAGATAAAAATATCAATTAACTTGAGGCAAAATGAAACATAGTATCGATTTCAATTCATCGCATTGTTTACATTGTACTTTTCGTAATATATGTCGTGTTGTAAACAGCAAAGTCAATTATAAACCATACAATTAGAAAATAATTTTCTTGATTGTCAAACCCCATCTAACCTATCTGTGTCAACAACGACAAACATGTGGCTAAAGTTCGGGAGTGGTAGGTTTAGGGGTCCTTGTTAAAATAAAGAATTTGGCATTCTTACTTCTAAACTTCGTCTTGTGCCTCAAACACCAAAATATCACAGTCATTTACAGAAACATGATTTACGGGTCAAAGTTCAAACTTTGTTGCTTCTAAGTCGAGTTATTAAACTATTGATCTTTTGAGGAAGCCTGAGATTCATGGTACACCATAAATCGCCATCTCGAGTTCGGCTTTTGGCATATAGCCAATAAATATGTTTTTTCGTCCTTGTCGTGACAAAGGACATTTGTTCAAACAAATGAAATAATCTTGGATTTACCCGTGTCCTTTACCAGGAAGTTTAGACCTAAAAAACAAATATCACCATTGTGCTCACACAAAACTCTTAAATCCGATATTTAAAATATTTATCTCCGCAGTGCTGTATATTAGCAATTTGAACCTAGCATAAAATATTATTAGTAAAGAATCACAAGTATGTTATAGCAAGTAAACAGACAGACAGACAGACAGACAGATAGATAGATAGATAGATAGATAGATAGATAGATAGATAGATAGATAGATAGATAGATAGATAGATAGGTAGATAGATAGATAGATAGATAAATAGAATGTTCGATTTCGAATAAAAGACCAACCATTTAATTTTTCATGGTAGGGGAATTGTTTTATTTTTCAATATTTTCTATTGATTTGATAAAAGTTATCTTGTTCTGATTTATAGGAGCTACTATGGCAATTTAGTAAATAAAATATAAATTAATGTAAAGGAAAACAATGTATCGTTTTGTAATTCAACGTATAATTTACTTTGTATTTTGTCAAATAGGTCGTTTTTGCACACTGCAAAGTCAATTATAAACCATAAAATTCGAAATCAATTTTATTGGTCATCATACACCATCTGACCTATCTATGTAAACAACGACCAACGTGTGGCTAAAGTTCGGAAGTGGTAAATTTAGGAGTACTTGTCAAAATAAAGAAAGTGGCATTCTAAAATTTCTTATTTCTAAGCTTCGTCTTTTGCCTCAAACACCAGAATAGGCCATATATATTTACAGAAAACGTGATTTATGGGTCTATTTTCAAACTTCATTGCCTTTAAGAAGATATCGTAAAACTATTAACTTTCGAGGAAGCCTGAGATTCAGGATACACCACAAATCACTATCTCGAGTTCGGCGTTTTGGCGTATAAATATTAAATGTATTTTTTTTCCCTCGTCATAACAAAAGCTAAGTGTTCAGGTGAATGAGATAATACTGGAGTTCTCTTGTCCTTTACTAGGAAGCTGGACCAAAATATCAAGTACAAACCATGAATCCGATATGTAAAATATTTATCTTAATTGCTTCACAGTGCACTATAATGACATTTTAACATACTAAAAAGTAGTAAAGAACGTTAAATCAAGTGAATCGATAGGTAAGTAATTGCAGTGGTTAATCATATATCTAACTTTGAATAAAATAGAGATAATTTAATGTTTCTTAATTATGAGGATTTTCTTGCTTTATGTTTTAAAATTTGTTTTATAAAATTTGGTTCCTAACTTGAGTAATCTTCCTCTGATTTATATAGTCCGAAATCCCTACAATATCCATTATGGTAGTTGCAAATATTACTTAACTTGAGGCAAAAGGAAACATAGTATCGTTTATGATTCATCGCATTGTTTACTTTGAATTTTTTCTGATATATGTATTGTTGTAAACAACAAAGTCAGTCATAAACCATACGTTTCGAAAATATGTTATCTTTGTTGTCAACCCTCATCTCACCTACCTGTGTCAACAACGACCAGCGTTTGGGTTTAAACTACAAACTAAAACTTTCTAGTTTTATCATTGACTATTTAAATAGAATATTTAGAACAATGTATAGGAATCTTAAAATAGTGCGTGTGTGTGTGTGTGTGTGTGTGTGTGCGTGTGTGATTTGGATTTTTTAACGTAGCTTTAAAAACACTTCAGTCATATGACTACGATGTCTGTAGTGTGGCAGTTTATAGTGATGCTGAGCTCTGGGGCATGATGCCGCAGACACGTAATATCATGTCCCACCCAGTCACATAATCCTGACACCAAGCCGATCAGTCATAACACTAACCTCCTAATGCTGGGCGCCAGGCGAGGCAGCTGTTAGTACCATTTTTATAAGTCTTTGGTATGACTCTGCTGGGATAAAAACCCGCTACCTCCGACATCCGAGTCGGACGTTCTAACCACTTAGGCCACAGAGGCGGTCTTAAAATAGTGTAGGGCATCACCGATACACATGAAAACACGACAGTATTGATTTAAGATACTTTTAAAAATATGCAGTAGAAATGACAAAATGACTTTTGAAACCCTCCGGCGTTCTCCTAATCAAACATGTAGTCAAGGAGCAGATTATTGGCTGAGCTTTATCTGGCATGGCCATCATACCCACGCAGATTCTGAAACACTACAGGAATGTTTATTTGACATAGCTTATTCCATAATTGTAAATCGCGTGCGCTGTGTACAGCTCCTCTACACGCGCCAATGATGTCGCAGTGGTTACCAACTGTGCTTATAGTTTCAGTTTCATTTAAAGCGCCATCATAATCCAGCAATGAGTGGCCATATAAAACTCACAAATGTCATCAATGGCCATAATCTTGTGGCTGGGTGAAAGAGAAGTTGTCAAATCCAATTCGCTGTAACTCCAAACGATTCAAGAAATACAGCAATTAAGTCCATATCTCAATGTAATATTCGTGTCTCAGTTTGTACATCACATCAAGCAAAAGTGTAACAAACTCTGCATGGGACTTGTTCAGCCACTTGTGTTATACCTTTTGCATTTGTTGTATTTGTTGAATGGTCGTGTATGTACGTATATATATATATATATATATATATATATATATATATATATATATATATATATATATATATATATATATAGTTTCTGTGTAAATAAAGGTACGGCCCGATAATGCATAGTATTTAATGTTGTTGCACAATTTGTTTTGAGTGAATAAGGTTCGGCGTCTTTCTATATATAACGATAAAAAATAATTCTCGAATTGAAAATGGCATTATTAAATCTATTCTTTACACTACCAGGATTAGAAATGACACTATTAAATCTATTCTTTACACTTCCATGATTAGAAATTGCAATCCTGGCTTATTATTCCATCGACATTGTCAACGTTGTTAGATTCTTTGTTAGCAATATTTATTGCATCTGTTAATGATTATTTTCCGCGTGCACGATAATAGTAGCAAATACATCCACATTGACTTCAAAGTTTATATGATTTGATTGCGATGATGCATTTAAGAATTGATCGAGCACCTATGTTCACATGTAACACTAGCAACACCGTGATTTACAGTATTTATAATTTCATGATCTGCCTCAGAGTTCAAGTTTTCCAAGGCATATATCTTTACATGTATTGTGTCTTAATGCCATTTCCGCAACAGTACAGCCTGTTGTGTAGTATAGTCAGTCAATAATATATGCCTGACTGCAAGATTTGCCATGCAAGTTATAAGCTGCATCGTAATGGCGGGTTTTATGTTACTGCCGTACACACACTAGTAATCAATTAGCTATCTGCTGATTTTAGTTCGTAAATCATCAAAGTAAACCTCTATTGGTTTGTTTTCTGGCAATTACTAATGTATTGTTCATTACCCTGTGTTGTATTTACGTGGATGTGACAGTGATATTAGTAATAGTCAAGTCATGAGGGAGACATGGTTATGACCTATATCAGTACAAAATGCCCAAACCCCAATTATTACACTACAATATGTATCATAAATAAATTGCAAATTACGTGTAAACTCTTTCTTTGCTCACGGCCTAATAAACACATAGATTCCACTATAATAACACGTTGATGTCTTCACGCGTACATTTTAAATTCACTGTCTTCGACAACGTTATGCTATATTTGGTCTGCAATCATGATGAGCAGCAAACAAAGCATCAAACAATTTGAAGGAACAGCCTTAATATAAAGCATCCAAGAAGTCTGAAGGAACAACCTTAATATAAAGCATCCAACAAATCTGAAGAAACAACCTTAATATAAAGTATCCAACAAGTCTGAAGGAACAACCTTAATATAAAGCATCCAACAAATCTGAAGGAACAACCTTAATATAAAGTATCCAACAAGTCTGAAGATAAAACGCTAATATAAAGCATCCAATACATCCGAAGGAACAACCTTAATATAAAATATGCAACAAGTCTGAAGGAAAACCTTAATAGAAAGTATCCAACAAGTCTGAAGGAACAACCTAATATGAAGTATCCAACAAGTCTGAAGGAACAACCTTTATATAAAGTATACAATTTTTCATATGTCTTACTGATCAGTTCTTAATGTCATATATAAAAAAAATTATTCACTCTTCTGCTTTGCGGGAAAGTATCTTCTTCTCACACTAACGTAATACATCCTACTGCTACAACTAATATACATATATATATATATATATATATATATATATATATATATATATATATATATATATATATATATATATATATATTTATATATACATATATATATATACATATGTATATATATATATAGATATATATATAGATATGTATATATTTGTATATGTATATATATATATATATATATATATATATATATATATATATATATATATATATATATATATATATACATATATAAGTTAGCATGGTTTTCATTATGTTTAGACAGACATTGAGGTGAAATTACTATATTACTTGAAGATATCATGCTTTGAAGAATAATAATTATATAACAATATTCAGTGAATTGATACAGGGCAAGCAAGTGAAATGTAAGCAAATAACTAATAACTAATTGATAGTAATATTTCACACTTATTTCAAACCTTTCTTCTCTGCTAAAAGAATGAACTACAAATGACTTGAAGAAGAACAACATGGCAAACTTCATTACAATTGTACCGCATTGTTTGCCACCCACTGTATGTGTGGGTATGTTAGGCTCAATGTGTATGTAAAATGTAATTCTTGCTGCATCTTGTTTAGTCTTGATGGAAAACAGTAATTACAATGCAATCTCTTATTTCCATGTTTGTACTGTTATTTAATGCACATGATATGCATATAAAATTGACCATTTTATCTTTTATAAATACCTTATCCACAAAACAAATTTTATCTGCAAATTCTATTAACGTTTTTATAAGCTGATGACATAGCATGTTCCACATATTAAACTGATATGTTCTATTACCGTTTTACTGCTGACAAAACATATCACTTACTGCTACTTACACAAAACTCAAAAAACAGTGGTGTATGCTCATATTGCTTACTGCAACTTACACAACACCAATGTGTCACTGGTGTGTCCGACTAATGCTTACTGCTATTTACAAAACACACATGTGACACTAGTATGTCCTATTACTGCTTACTGCTACTTACACAATAGCCATGTGACACTGGTGTGTCATACTACTGCATACTGCCACTTACACAACACACATGTGACAATGGTGTGTCCTACTAAAGCTTACTGCTATTTACACAACACCCATGTGACACTGATGTGTGCTTCTACAACTTACTGCTACTTACATGACACCCACATGACACGGGTGTGTCCCACTACTGCTTACTGCTATTTATACAGCACATATGGGACAATGATGTGTGCTTCTACCACTTTCTGCTACTTACATGTCACCCACATGACATGGGTGTGTCCCACTACTGCTTACTACTATTTATACAATACACACGTGACACTGGTGCGTCCTACTACTACTTACACAACACCCATGTGACACTACTGTGTCCTACTACTGCTTACTGCTATTTACACAATACCCACGTGACAATGGTATGTCCTAATACTGCTTACTGCTACGTACATAATACCCATGTCACAATGGTGTGTCCTAATACTGCTTTCTGCTATTTACACAACCCCACGTGACAATGGTGTGTCCTACTACTGCTTACTGCTATTTACACAATACCCACGTGACAATGGTGTGTCCTAATACTGCTTACTGCTACTTACATAATACCCATGTCACAATGGTGTGTCCTAACACTGTTTTCTGCTATTTACACAGCCCCACGTGACAATGGTGTGTCCTACTACTGCTTACTGCTATTTACACATTACCCACGTGACAATGGTATGTCCTAATGCTGCTTACTGCTACTTACATAATACCCATGTGACAATGGTGTGTCCTAATAATGTTTTCTGCTATTTACACAGCCCCACGTGACAATGGTGTGTCCTACCACTGCTTACTGCTATTTACACATAACCACGTGACAATGGTATGTCCTAATACTGCTTACTGCTACTTACATAATACCCATGTGACAATGGTGTGTCCTAATACTGCTTTCTGCTATTTACACTACCCCACGTGACACTGGTGTGTCCTAATACTGCTTACTGCTACTTACATAATACCCATGTGACACTGGTGTGTCCTAATACTGCTTTCTGCTATTTACACCACCCCACGTGACATTGGTGTGTCCTACTACTGCTTGCTGCTATTTACACAATACCCACGTGACAATGATGTGTCCTAATACTGCTTACTGCTACTTATATAATACCCATGTGACAATAGTGTGTCCTAATACTGCTTTCTGCTATTTACACAACCCCACGTGACACTGGTGTGTCCTACTACTGCTTACTGCTACTTACATAATACCCATGTCACAATGGTGTGTCCTAATACTGCTTTCTGCTATTTACACCACCCCACGTGACACTGGTGTGTCCTACTACTGCTTACTGCTACTTACATAATACCCATGTGACAATGGTGTGTCCTAATACTGCTTTCTGCTATTTACACAACCCCACGTGACAATGGTGTGTCCTACTACTGCTTACTCCTATTTACACAATACCCACGTGACAGTGGTGTGTCCTAATACTGCTTTCTGCTATTTACACAACCCCACTTGACACATATGTGTCCTACTTCTGCTTACTGCTACTTACGAAACACACATATGACACTGATGCTTCATATTACCATGTTGCTAATTGCAAAATGCATATTAGACTTGTATGTTATATTACCACATTACAACTATGAAGACACACCCATCCAGTTTCAGTATACTTACATTTTCAATTATCATACTACTATCGTAAATAATGTGTTATACATTTGTTATGGCGAACGATTTTGAATTCTGATCAATTGAACTGCCAAAGTGATTGATATTTTGAGGTGACCTTTATAGGAGGCATTCTGAAGAGACTGCCCAATAAACATGTCTATTGAGGAATACAGTGACCATCAGTAGTAAAAAATATCAAAGTAAAGACAGAAAAATCATTCAGGAAATATTATTAAGACCAACACATTTAATATCAACCATTCTACAGAAAATTCATTTAATATCAAACATTCTACATTAAATTCATTTAATATCAAACATTCTACAGTAAATTCTTTTAATATCAGACATTTTACAGGAATTTTTTTTTAAAATCAACCATTCATCATTATATTCATTTAATATCAAACATTCTACGTTAAATACATTTATAACCAAATAGTCTGCAGTAAATTCATTTAATATCAATCATTTTATAGTAAATTAATTAAATACCAAACATTCTACAGTAAATTCATTTAATATCATGCAATCTACAGGAAATTCATTAAATATCAAGCATTCTACAATAAATTCATCTAATATCAAACACTCTACAGTACATTCATTTAATATCAAGCATTCTAGAGTAAATTTATTTAATATCAAACATTCTACAGTAAATTCATTTAATACCAAATATTCTACAGTAAATTCATTTAATATCAAGCATTATTATATGCTCATTTTTTTCCCCGTTAACTTTACATTGACAGAATCGTTCAGTATTCCCCGATACTGAACGCGCGCGATAATACACATATAGCATACTTTCCTTTGTAAATAAACAATGGACTCAGACCCAGCACTTTTGATTTGTAAACAAACCAAGTACACTCACAAAAGAGGCTCTTTAAGTTGTGGTTGTTTATTTTTTTTCTGAATGAACTTAAACATGTTTCGTGGACTGCAAAAAAACCCCCAGCTCTCTTGACATTTTGCTTTGATACAATGTTACCGATTTAGGCTAGCTACCTTGTATAAATGACGGATTAGGTCCTTACAAATAACAATGCATATACTGTTTTCTTTAGCTGTGATAAGAATGGCAAAATAAAATATACTTACGGTCTTACATCCTGAATTTCCTCAAAATTTTTTTCTTAATTCTGCAAATCCGAATTACATGAGCCATGTTAGGTTTTCAATCTGGATTACACATTTCGAAAGTGTGCTGTAATTTCGATAAGTACAATTGCATCCTCCTTACTGCACTCAAAACGAAATACACATTAAATTCCATAGCGTCTTTTTGAAACTTGCATTTGAAAGACTTCATATTTTCCCCACGTTATGATTTCAAACATTCAGTGACAGAAACAGAAACACATTTGCAGACGTAAACACGCTTCTCCCGCGCCACTTCAATCCGATGTATTTCATGTATAATTTGCACAGATGAATCCAGTCCAAAATCACAAACTTTCGTCGAATCGAAACAAAACATCAAAATATATTCACTCCAGATCAAATGGAAAAGTCGTTGCAATGCCCAGCCATTCACAATATGACTGCAGATTTCAATTTTAACTAGACACGCCATTTTCTTTTCGAAAGTTATGTCGACCGCGCGACTAAGTTCAAATTTATCTGGGTGGAGCTATGTGCGCATTAATAATGATGTCATTTTGTAATGTCAAATCTGCGCTTGTGTATTTAGTTTGGAATACAGCATTCATTCATTTACGTTGTTTCTTGTAGTGTATTTTGTTTATATAATTAAACCTTAGGTTGAATAAAAAAAATGAGCATATAAGAAAAATGTTACTGCATTTGTATGGGAAAATAGGAACTCGTTTTGTCGGAAGGATATACTGCACTCACAAGTTCGTGCAGTATTCATCCCGAAAACTCGTTCCTATTTCATTTAATATCAAGCATTATATAGTAATTTTTTTTAAATATCAAACATTCTACAGTAAATTTATTTAATATCAAGCATTCTACAGTAAATACATTTAATATCAAGCATTATATAGTAAATTTATTTAATATCAAACATTCTACAGTAAATTCATTTAATGTCAAGCATTATATAGTAAATTTATTTAATATCAAACATTCTACAGTAAATTTATTAAATATCAAGCATTATTGAGTAAATTTATTTACTATCAAACATTCTACAGCAAATTCATTTAATATCAAGCATTCTAGGGTAAATTCATTTAATATCAAACATTCTACAGTACATTCATTAAATATCAAACATTATTGAGTAAATTTATTTAATATCAATCATTCTACAGCAAATTTATTTATTATCAAACATTCTACAGTAAATTCATTTAATATCATGCATTCTACAGTACATTTATTTAATATCAAGCATTATACAGGAAATATATTTAATATCAAACATTCTACAGTAAATTCATTTAATATCAAATACTCTACAGTAAATTCACTTAATATCAAGCATTATTATATGTTCATTTTTTCCCCGTTAACTTTACATTGTCAGAATCGTTCAGTATTCCCTGGTACTGAACGCGCGCGACAATACACATATAACATTAACATGCATAAAGGAACTACTTTCTATTGTAAACAAACAATGGACGCAGACGCCAGCACTTTTGATTTGTAAACAAATCATGTGCACTCGCGTAAGAGGCTCTTTACGTTGTGGATGTTTACATTTGTTTCTGAATGAACTAACACTTGTTTCGTGGAATGCAAAAACACCCAGCTGTTTGGTCCATTCCACGTTGATACAATTTTATGGATTTAGGCTAGCTACAGCATATAACTGACGGAAGATAAGGTCCTTACAAATAACATACAAGTGACAATGCATATACTGTCTTCTTTAGCTGGTGATAAGAATGGCAAAATAAAATATACTTACAGTTTTACATCCTGAATTTCCTCAAAATGTATTTTCTTAATTCTGCAAATCCGAATTACATGAGCCATGTCATATGTTTTCAATCTGGATTACACATTTCGAAATTGTGCTGTAATTTCGATGATAAGTGCAATTGCATCCTCCTTACTGCACTCAAAATGAAATAAGCATTAAATTCCATAGCGTCTTTTTGATAATTGCAATTGAAAGACTTCGTATTTTTCCCACATCATGATTTCAAACATTCAATGACGGAAAAAGAAACACATTTGCAGACGTATACAAGCTTCTCCCGCACCACTTCAATCCGATGTATTTTATGTGTAATTTGCACATATAAATCCAGTCCAAAATCTCAAACTTTCGTCGAATCGAAAGAAAATGCCAAAATATATTCCTTCCAGATCAAATGAAAAAGTTGTTGCAATAAAAATTAATTTACAATATTATTGCAAATTTCAATTTTAACTAGACACGCCATTTTCTTTCGAAAGTTATGTCGAGCGCGCGACTAAGTTCAAATTTATCTGGGAGGAGTTATATGCGCATTAACAATGATGTCATTGTGTAATGACAAATCTGCGCTTGTGTATTTAGTTTGGAATACGACATTGATTCATTTACGTTGTTTCTTATAGTGTATTTTGTTTATATAATTAAAGACCGTGCAGTATTTCATCCCAAAACTCGTTCATATTTTCCCATACAAATGCAATAACCTATAATTCTACAGTTAATTCATTTAATATGAAGCATTCTAGAGTAAATTCATTTAATATCAAATATTTTACAGTAAATTCATTTAATATCAAACATTATACAGTAAATTCATTTAATATCATGCATTCGTCAGTAAATTCATTTAATATAAAAAATTATACAGTACATTCATTTAATATCAAATATTCTACAGCAAATTTATTTAATATCAAGCATTCTGCAGTAAATTCATTTAATATCATGCATTCTACTTTATTTCAAACTTTCTACACTAAATTCATTTAATATCAAACATTCTACAGTAGATTAATTTAATATCATGCATTCTTCAGTAAATTCATTTAATATAAAATATTCTACAGTAAATTAATTTATCAACAAGCATTCTACAATAAGTTCATTTAATATGAAGCATTCTACAGAAAATTAATTTAATATCAAGCACTCAACAGTAAATGCATTTACTATCAAGCATTCTACAGAAAATCCATTTAATATCATGCATTCTACAGTAAAAACTATAACTATCAATCATTCTACAATAAATTCATTTAATATCATGCCTTCTACAGTAAATTAATTTGATATCATACCTTCTACAGTAAATTAATTTATCAACAAGCATTCTACAATAAGTTCATTTAATATGAAGCATTCTACAGAAAATTAATTTAATATCAAGCACTCAACAGTAAATGCATTTACTATCAAGCATTCTACAGAAAATCCATTTAATATCATGCATTCTACAGTAAAAACTATAACTATCAAGCATTCTACAGTAAATTCATTTAATATCATGCCTTCTACAGTAAATTAATTTGATATCATACCTTCTACAGTAAATTAATTTATCAACAAGCATTCTACAGTGATTTCATTTTCATTTAATGTCATGCATCCCACAGTAAATTCTGCTCTGCTATGTTGCAATTGTCCATGATATGCCAGGGGTTACAAAATCACAATAGACAAAGTGTTTATACCGAACTAGTCGCAACATGAGTTACCAATAACCACACCATCCCCTGGGCACCTGAATGGAGGTGATAACTATGCTATTGGTGCAAATGCCATCAAAGTATGAGCAAGAAATATCATCAATATTAGAACGTCGAATGTTATGACATTAAGACCAGCAGAGAAACTCGATGAGCTAATCGATGAGATGGGAAGATACCAATGACATATCCTTGGACTCCATGAGATGGTCTTAAAGACTTTTGGAGAGACATCAAGATATGAAGGACACAATATTTACTTCAGTGGATATAAGGACAAGAACGAGTATGGAGTCACATTTATACTCACATAAGGACATTGTGAATGCAGTAATGGGTTGTTGACCAGTGTCTAAAGGGACAATTACTATCCATTTAAGTATCTCAAGATTACCATCATAGAGGTTATGCCCCAATATCTGACCATGATGATGAGGAAGTGGATGCGTTGTACGACCAGCTTCAAATTCTGACAGACCAGACACCCAAGAACCATATTCTAGTTACTCAAAGAGACTGAAATGCCAGGAAAATATCCACAGGCCCATATTTTAATAAACAGACCAATGAGAGAGGATTCACGCTCCTAGACTTCACCACCTACAATAACGTAGTGCTACTGAAAACCCTTGGCTCGCACAAACTATCTAAAAGATGGATTTGGCAAAGATCTGATGCAAAATACCACAACCAGATTGACTACATCTTGCTGAAGAAGTGCTTCTGGTCTAGCATTAACATTGCCAAAAACATGCAGCTTCCCTGGGGCTGACATAGGAAGCGACCATGTCTTGCCAATGATGAATATCAAACTTCATATGAGGAAGACCAGTAAGCCAAGACAGGTTAGGAATTGAAAAACAAAAATCCAAGTGTGGCATAAGCAATTAAGATTCAATAGGTGAAACATTTGCACTACTTTCAGGTCTGGTGCTAAGAATAAACCTAGACTTATTGACAATCCCCTTCCACACAGCAGTAATAGGCACTGCCACCAAGATCCTTGGAAAGCACCATAAGATAAAGAAACCGTTGGTAACGGCAGATATCCTCTACCTCTCTGATGTGAGAAGAACACTTAGTAAAAAGCAAGGAGACCATGAATGATCCGAAAAACACAAGTAGATTAACAAGAAGATCAAAGAAATGAAGAAAAGATGATTAGAAATGGAGTGTAAGAACGTCGAGGAAAGCCTGAATCAGAATAACAGTAAAAAGGCATACCAGTTGGTGAAAGACCTGGCTATGACGTCAGGGGGGAACTACGATGAACCAAGATAAGGTTGGTAAACATCTCATAGAAGATCGAAAGATTCATAACATATGGATGGAGTATTATTGTTAAGAGCTTTCCAAGCACGCGATTGCTAGAGACTAAGCTGTACTAATCTTCTCACTGAACACAACATAGGTAGATCATATGATTCTCAGGGAAGAGGTTGAAGCTGCAATAAAGGCACTAAAGAAAAGGAAATCAGCTGGGGTAGCAATATATCAACAGAACTTGCTCAAGCAGGTGGAACCTTTATGATAGCGTCCTCACAACAATCTGTAGCAAAATCTGGCAAACTGCAAAATGTCCCACCCAAAGACTCAGTCTCTGATTATTACTTTCCCTACAAAAGGAAAGAGCACGAACGTAAGAACATCAACATCTACTAAAGAATCAGCCTCAACAAACACCCAATCAAGGTTATGCTTAAGATCATCCTCAACAGACTGAAACTCCTAGCAGAGCACATGATTGCAGAAGAAAAGGCAGGTTTCAGCACAGGTATAGCACTATAGTACAGATCGTCAAGCTTAGAATCCTATCTTGCAATAATATGCAGCATCATCACGACCTTTATCATGTCTTCACTGACTGTTTTTCTGGTTCAGGCTTTCCTTGACTTTCTTACATTCGTGCTCTAACCAGCTTTCATTCATAGAGGCCACAGACAGAGTCAGACAGAGAGTTGCCTTCTCTCACCTATTTTCTGCAACAATAACAGTACCTGGAAAGGATCGTGTCCACAAGGACAGTGCCAGTGTTAGAGGCTAACAATCATAAAGGCCAATTTCACGGATCATATCAACGGTTTAGCAGGAGATGAACATGAACTGGTAACCTAAGTGAAAGCATATCAACCATGTATCGCTAAGGTATTTGATGGTGATTAGCATATAAAAGACCAAGCTAATGACAAACAACTTGAGTGGTATCCAAAAGAAAATAAGATTGAGTGGACAGAAGATGGCAGTCACAAGCTTCAAGTATATAGGTGCTATCGCCTCTGATGAAGGTTCTAAACCTGAGGTTCTTTCCAAGATTGCACGGAAAACAACTGCACTGGATAGGCTGAAGCCTATTTTGAAGGACTGTAACATTATGTTTGAGTCCATGATCAAACTTATGCAATAATTCTTCATGTCCAAATTTCTGTATGCATATGATACATTGACCTGACAGCAGAACTCGAGAGAAGAGTCGGTGCTATAGAGCTGAGATGTTATCAAAGGATCCTAAAAATCTCATACATAGACCATGTCTCTCATAAGGAGGTGTGCATTAGAATCTAAGGTGCGATTGGACCATATGAGGATATGTTCACCACCATAAAGAAATACAAACTAAGACGGCATGGTCATGTCTCACGCTCATCTGGCCTGTGAAAGACAATCCAACAGGGCACAGTGAGGGGAAAGAGAAAACAAGGCAGATAGAACAAGAGATGGGAAAATAACATCAAAGAGCGGACAGGCATGGCATTTGCACACTCAAAGAGTAGTGGAAAGTAGGGCAACATGGAGAAAGATTGTTACAATATTATCTGTGGCATCCTAGCCAGGCAAATGGGAATTAAAAAATGAATATATACATATAAGATAATATAACAATTTGTTTAATGTTTGCATGATTTCAAACAACAAAATGTAGACTCTATAAAAAAATGTTTTGACATGACATACAAAAACAATAAAGACATTAAATCAAAGATGATTTACAAGATATACAAACACAACATAATACATCAATAAGATGGAACAAAAAGACCATTGCCCAACTTAAAAGATAAGCAATCAAAGCATTTGGAAATGACAGTAATTAAAAATGAATTTGTCCATAAGACAAGGACAGTAAAACAAAGTAGTAGCACATGTATCAGACGTCATTATCAGGGCAGAAGATTTTGGAGTGATGGGAATTATTTGCATATACAGTATTATATTTATAGTCTTTACCATTATACTTTGTATTACCATAACATTAAATGAGATAATAAGTGTCTGTTAGCAAGAATTGTGCCTCATCACAGTAAGCAGCCTTTCACTGGATATAATCATGAAATATCCGACCGTTTTTGCCTCACCTTGTCATACCAAACTTCAAAGATCATTATAAAGTGTTTGTGAAATATATAATAATAAAAGTGACGTGACTGTCTAGTACTGTGCTACTGTCAACATCGGTATCTCTACACTCAACAGTTTTAATATGCAATATCTATTTTTATTTTAAGCCATAACCAAAGGGATATAAGATCAAAATAGAACCCACTGTCTCCCACTACTTAGCCCCTGAGTCAAAACTTCTCATACCTTATGTATGCTAAACATACCTACTGTTCTTTTTGTCTTGAACTAATGGCTCATCCTAGAAGCTCAACAAAGCTAAAGGCACATTAACGACCCATATGGAAAAGATTACTACACCACATACGGCAGACAAACTGAAAAATCAACTTTTGTTTCCTTGTATTTTATTGAAAATCATTGACATAACGTGCCACTTGAGGTTGGATGCCTTCATACATCTCATGTGCTTACAGCCCCTTTATGTTGGTCGGATTGGTCCCTTAAAAAGCTACATTCTATTATGAGCACAATCATTGGATGCCCAGTGAATACAGTACAGTAATGACAAAATGCAAACTTTATCTTGCTGTTGTGGGTTTAATATCATTTTCAGCACATGATAGTCTATACATGGCAGCCAGCATAACTTATGGAAAAAGAAACTGGGAAAACCCCAGTAAAAACATAGCCTTATGGGATGATATTGTCAAACTTTCTCACATACCCACATTGGCCAAGCCCAATACTCAAACCCATTTGGACAGAGGTTAGAGGGTAATGATTGGTAATGGCGAGTGCTGTAGCCTACCCAGCCACTTGAGGTCCCAAAAGACTTTATGAAATTGCAGGTAAATCCCATGGTAAATTAATGACAGCATAAACTAATCGCATGCAAATCCATGACTTTGCACAACATTATGCAAATCCTATGCAAATCCATGACTTTGCATGATATAATAGCTGCCAAATCCTATGCAAATCCATTACATTGCACAAAATAACAGCATGCAAATTCATGACTTTGCACAATTTGAAAGCTGCCTGTAGAAAAACAAGGATTAGTCCACGCAACAATGCATTAATACCTCATTCAAGAGTGATCTTACAACCCACATATTATGAAGACAGGAGACTTAAAGACCTATTAATGTTTACTTCCATAATTATTGTCAGCATTGTTTTGCTTTGTAATATAATGCTGCTTGTTTTTTAATCTAGACATTGTGTATATTTTTGTGTCGTATAAAAGTGGAAGAATTAGCTAACAGGCAAATAATGGTGTCCTTTACAGGAGAGCCATCCTAAGGCATGCAACCATGTCCAGAGAGAAGGCAAGTAACAGAAAACAACATAGTAGAACTTTGCAAAGTATTTACTTGAAAATTATAAAAAGGGACTTTCCAATCAAAACAAATACCAAATAATCAGAAAAGCAGAACCACAAACATCAACAACAAATGTAAAGAAAAATCACCACCATCAACTAATGCAGTAAACCAGAAGGTAGATGAAATTTGCTGATGAAGTTGCTGTTGTTTATAATAATGATGCTGCAAACCAAAAAAAAAGAAAATAGCAATTATGTTGAAGATAAAGACCTCTGCTGTATTTATCACAAATTGGCATTGTTAATCAATGTGTTATCCCTTGAGTTGTTTACAGTTTTTTCTCATCTATTAAAATTGTATATAAACTGCGACTTTCTATGCTCTCAATGTTTTTATTCAAATCAGAGCTATTTATGTTGACAAAGGAAATCAAATCTATGATAATTCTGATGTTTATAACATATTACAAAGCTATGCCTTTCTTAAAATAACTTTATTTTAAAGACTTCAATTCCATGTGCTTTACTTATTTTACTCATTAAATTTAAAATTGTATCAATAACTATTTGTTCTACATTTATATTAAAATATTCGATTGTTTGCCTGAAATACCTTAGATGTTTCATGCGAATGATTATTATATGCATTACTGCAGTACACATAGTCCACCTAATCCCCCTGTTTAGTAATAGCTAACCAATCAAATCTCATAACTCTCATTCAATATAATATATCCTGCCCAACGACACCAAGGTAAATCACCGTCAGTTGCTTCGACAGCAAGTGAAGTCCTGTCTTAGGAAGTTTATTATATTATCAATTTAAATTTGTTTATTGTTGCTTCATGGCGTATATAGGTAGTCATTACAAAGATAATAACTAAAGAACATGCAAATTTACCATATTGAGTGAAGTTAACTAACTTGGAGATTGTTGCTGAGAAAATTCTATTTCATTAGAAATATTATTTAATCGATTTCGACACTTATATTAATTGATCGGCTTCATTTGATTGATCGTGGCATGGTGTGGACACCACCATAGTTGCTGTTTGCATTGCAGAGTTATGAACTCTACCGTTTCCGAAGAGCACCCTAGTTCAAGTAGGGCTATTTCAAAAGCAGTAATGTTTCAAGAAGCTACCATAAATTCTCTTGGACCATTGCGATAACGCAAGTTTTATTTCTTCAGTTTTGTATTGATAGGTTATTTCTATAATTACTTTAAATCTATTGTGAATTTAATTCCCAGGTCTCTACACTGATTTAACAGTTAATGCTAGACCTAATGCAGGAGAAAATAGCAAATGACTTCAGTGTATCTAAGATGGCTCTATGTGAGATTTCAGAAGCATCTACAATAGTAGAGGCATCATCGGCATATCGGAATTAATAATGTTTTATATTAGGAATTACTATGCCTTTGATCTTGGGCTTTAACCTGATCATTTGTCATAAAATCTCGGCACATGAAATGAAAACATTTGGCGAGAAGGGATCACCTTTCCCGCAATCCCGTTTAGTAAGAAACTATTATGAAATTTCACTGTTCACAGTGATACTTATTTGATAGTCTTGTAAAATATTTCAGTCCGCTTTTAACCACTGAACTAAAGTTTACAAAATGAAAAGCATTTTAAGTGTACATTCGATGAAACCAAATTGAAAGCTTTTTTGTCAAAGTGGACAAGAATATAATGACCAGGGATATTCGTCTCTTGTTTATACTGCATTATAAATAATGTTTATGGTCTCACCTATATAACAACCTTTAGGTAATATTATCTTAATTATGTTTGCTTTAGTTCCGGAGCCAAATCAAGCGGTAATAATTCACAAAGATGTTTAAGGCACTTTTTCAGCACAAGATCGATGAAGAACCAACCTAGAGACCGTGAAGAATCATTGACCCGTTTTCTTTAGATCTAATTCTTCCCATCCCTTAGACCGATAAATCAGAATCAGCCCTTTAATACTATTTGACGGTTTTATGTAATACATTTTCATATATAATCTATGTGTTGACTGGTGATGTGTAATTAAATCGGTCTTCTAGCAATAATAATGATTGATTCTGCGCTAACTATGGAATCTCGTACAGCTAAACTAACCGACAACGACAAGAAGCAATTATGAAATAGTTGCCAGTCTGTGATTCTGTCAAACAGTAGGTACAACAGCATCAGAAGGCTCAAGTTGAATTTACAGAAGGTACAGATTAGGTATTTAAACCAAATGTCGAATCAACCTAAACAATTGTAACAGTAACTGAGGAAACACAAAAAGATCTTGAGACATTACCTGCTGATATTGCTGGTCGTCTTCGACCCGCACGACCAGTACCCTAGGAACCCGCGTTCAAGCACCACTGGAGTGAACTTCGCGTCTTAGAACTAACATAGCATAACATAACATATACATTTACTGCGGAAGATATTGTGCTATCAGGGATCCATACCAAACACTTTATATTGCTGCATATGGATACGATAGTAGATAAGCAGAATCACTCATATTTATTGATTTTATTATTGATATAAAAACGATTTAATTACACATCAAGGATAAGTCAGTTATTTTATAACTCACCCTGCTACCCCCGCACCGTGGACACCCTATACAAGGGGAAGGCGCTCCTCGTGATGCCGTCGCGGAAAGCTACGATAGACGTTTTTAATGCAAGATGCAAATTGTTTTAAGACCCACATTTCAAAACCAAACTGACATTTAAAAATGTCCAAAATAGGTCGGTTCACCCCACCCTCTCCCCAGCTGCTCATTTCTTTAGAACAGTAGGCACATTATACTGCTACCATAGATCAGTTTCCAAAATTAGAACTGATAAAAGTCAAAACTTATCTGTATAAAAGAAATCAATCATTTATTGTAGATTTCATTGACATCCATATATTAAATGTGATAATACAGTAATTATATCAAATGATTTTATATTTATATTTTCTCATGCGTAGAACGTGTGTATTTAGGGTCGACAAATCACCTCACTGGCCTCATTAACATATTCGTCTTAATGGGCAGTATGAACAAAGGTACGTGGCTCGAAACACTAATTGCGCAATACTTCCAACACATAACAATTATAACTATTTTCTAAAATTCTTTTTCTGTTTCTAAGAGCAACATATATAGCTAGATTCCACTTAGATAATTATTTAGATTGTCATAAAAGAGTATAAAAACTGCTGACCTTTATACAGAGTGAAAAACAATAACTGTACCTTACGAAATCTGTATTTTGAATCTGCTAACTCAATTTCAGGAGTGCAAGGTTATATTAATTTAGTTGAAAAAAATGGGTGTGAAAAATAATATGTTTTTGTTTATACCAAGACAAGGAAATCCCAGTCGCTAGGTTACATTATTTGTCTCCACACGGAATGTTTACATAGTATTTGGGTTCAAGGCCAGTTGTATTTACAATTATTCAGGGATTTTCCGCTGGAATGTTTCATATCATGTTATTTTAGAGATTAGGTGAAAATGTATATATATAGAGGTTTGATAAGCAAAATATTAATTCCTGTTTTAGATCAATTCGTGGAAACCGATTTAAATATCCACGCAGTGGCTTTTGGCTTATGACATTTCTTTAGATTTCCCTGAACTCATTCAAAGACGTTCTTGACTCCACAATGTGTTATATGAGATCATTCAAGAGGATAATTGTTAATTGTAATAATCAGGAACACTGCTGAATTGCTCACAATTATGGATAATAATCTATGCTAAAAATGGAACGCCTGGAATTTCACGACTAGTACCAATGGGTAAAAAAGACAATTTTGAAACATAGTAGACTGTACGGTTCAGAGCTTTTGCTGGTTTTTTTTCTTCGTATTCTGTTTTTAAAGAAATTGTGTATTGCTTTGTAAGATTTATTTGACTTTGTTAGCTCTCTACTTAGCCACGGTGTGCGTGCAAACTATAAACACTGTATATATCCACATCCCTGGTTTAAATACGCGATTTTGACGTCCTAATAGAAAGAAGGGAGGGGCAATGCTCTCACTATGCAAGTCATTTGTATGGCTGTTGCGACATTCTGGAACTCGGGCCCAAGATTCATTTAGAACAGGGCATAATAGGTTAGATTTAACAGCATGATTTTGTATAGAGCTTCCTTTTTGTGTCTGCCTCGGCTTGTTATAGAACAAATAACATGTACAAAGCTGGTGGTACTCAAGGCACGTCCTTGTTTATAAACGAACGATACTATTGTACATTAAGGGTTAGAGAAGGTTATATACTCACACACACAATGATACATTAATACACACATTCACCACTTAATATTTACGCAATACTTGATTAAATCTATATATGTGATATAAAAAACATGAATTAGATTTATTCCCATTTATGAAAACTTGGTTATCTAATAGATGTAGTTTTTTTCCTTGGTCTTCGAAGAACTCGACTAGGAGATTGTTTACTTGACAGTCTCAGGAGTCAGTCAGTCAGTCAGCCATTCATCTGTATTTATTCCTTTAGAAAAAAAAATATAAAAGTGACATATCAAAATGATAGAAAATGTGTGGATATGAGAATGATGAGGTCATAACGGACTACATATATCATAATGTTATATCTGATTGTTATGATTCCCCTTACTATATACTATTTTATTATAACAGCTTGTGTACTATATTAACGCTCGTGACTGTCGTAACAAGATTCCGTGTACATCTAATCTGATTTGATAAGAATTAACAAGTCGTTGAATGATTGACTTACACACCATATAAGCGTTGGGGAGGTATGTCTTTCATGTAAGATGAGGAAGAAATGTTTAATTTTAAGACCATACGAGGAGTGGAGATTCCCTCCTTCTCCGACCGTTCTGTCTTATCTGTGTACAATCTTACCTGTACAGGTATACCAATACTAATATCCATCCATGTGCTTCATTCATGTCTTCGATTGACTTACAAATTAGCTTGTTATACACACGTATATTATTACGTTGTGTAACCCAAGTTTTGATATTTTGGAGACCTAGTAAACAGCCGAGCCGAAAAAAGATGTCGTACTTTGCTGATTATATGACCTGACTGAATACATAATTATAACATTTATCATAATGCCTTGGAGTGTATTCAAATATTTCAAATTCCGACCTGTACAAAAGGAAATTTCTAAATTTGGAAAGAATTTATAAATTGTATTAAATCGATCTGAGTGTCTTAATTAGCACCCTGGATGGCGATATTTTGTTAGTTGCTTTCAAGGTTTGTTAGTCTAACATAAAGATATATTAGCTAATAGACCTCAAAATTGTAAACAAAAAAATTGGTCACATAGATTACTATTGTAAATTATGGCGTAAGAACGAATTGCAACTTTATTTGTAGTTACGCGTTTTATTTAGCAATTGTTTATCTCCCGCCACAACAATAAAAATACAACTTTGAGGGATGTAAATACCTCACAGGTGGCAACTTCCAACAAAAGTCAATATAGCACATACCAATTTTTGGTCACTATTTCCGACAGACACATCTGACTGTACAAGGTCTTTGCCCAGGATTAATGTAAAGAGACTTTGGTTTATTGAAGTGTCACACACACTGATTCATGGTATCCTTTGGACGTCTGACCATAAAATGGCCTACGTCTAACATGAATTACATTAAGGCTAAATGCTATCTAGCTGGGGGATTATACACGCGCGATACACCATACTACATATATATAAAACACGAAACTTCCAAATTGTGTCTCAGGATGATATAACTCATTCCTTCGTTTTAGAGAACCACTGCAGAACAGTTTCTAAAACGTCAGACTGAATTCAAGCATCGCGTTTATACCGGCTCAAACAAGCCATTATGGGCTGATTCGCTATGTCCCATTTGGGATATTGCATTGACAGTGCCAATAAATCAACAAACCAATTTCCGGTGTGTTGTGTGGCACTTTGTAATAATATGTACTATTTATACCTACTGAACTTTTGTGTATCCATCATCCTACGCCTTCAAGGCACAACCCGGAAACTTTGTAAATGATTTCATACAATAATATCTACTAGATTTCACAAACAGCCCCACTTTGTTGTATGTCCACCATCCCACAACCTGAAATACATCTTAACCGCATAGTACGTGTACATGTTTACAGATAGAACCAGTCAAATCTCTTTGGTTATCTATCAACCTGCATCCTCTTGGATATATATATATATATGTGTGTGTGTGTGTGTGTGTGTGTGTGTGTGTGTGTGTCCGGGAACCAGGCTAGCTGAGAACAAGCCTGGTACTCTGTCTAATATAACAAATCCCAAATCAAATATAAAATATAGCATATGATGTCCAGGGTACCAGGCTAAGTTTACTGAGGCCCGACACATATTAATAACATGTTTGGAGACCATTCTATGTTTAGGCAAATATTATGTTTTGTTTTGAAGCGGATATTGCTTGTTTTCAATGGTATATTGGAATAATTCTCAATTTAAGTTATGTCATCTACAATTTAAACTTAAACAGCAACGAAACTTTCAGCTCATGTTCGCATGTCATTTCCTGAAATTGGTCTTTCTCTTCAGACAAATATTCCTTTACCAAAAGTCGTTGTGGTACTGTTAATTTCACTTCCCGATTCATTTGCTAGTATTTGTAAACTTTACACACGGGTATAGGATTTTTCCGAACTTAACTCAGATTTCTAGGAAAATACCGCATCCGGTTTTTTTCTCTTTCTGCTATCAATTTTATCTATCTATCATTGTATTGTATAAAATCAGTCCATCTATACAACGGATGATCATTCAATAAGGGTCAGACTATATGCCAGAGCAAACTGAAAAGAGCCGGAATAAACGAAAATACCGGAACAATAATAATAATGATAATAATAATAATAATAATAATAATAATAATAATAATGATAATAATAATAATAATAATAATAATAATAATAATAATAATAATGAGGACTTTATTGAGCATTCAAATTTAAAATGTATTCTCATGTTGTTTACCTTTTACTTAAATTTATTGAATTTTCTGACATGCAAGTGTTTTCATATAATCAGTGTGGATGTCCCCAGATAAATAAATTATTGTTTTGAAAGGCTCTACTCAGACAGTGACTATTAATGTTATTATTTTTCTGAGCCATTGTATTTGGAAAGAGTATTTGTCGTATGAAATCTGTGTCTCTACCTACCTACATGTCTGTCTACCTGTCTGTCCATCCATCTACCTACCTACCTACCTACCTACCTACCTACCTATCTATCTATCTATCTATATATCTATTTATCTATCTACCTACCTATCTATCTATCTATATATCTATCTATCTATCTATCTATCTATCTATCTATCTATCTATCTATCTATCTATCTATCTATCTATCTATCTATCTATCTATCTATCTATCTATCTATCTATCTATCGATCTATCTATCTATCTATCTATCAGTTTAAAGAGACTAAAGTGCAGATAGATGGAAAAGCAGTTTCTTGATTGATAAAACAGTCACTGTAATTGACTTGTGTTCCTTTGAAAATTTTGATTCCGGTACATACGAATAAATAGTCTGTTAAATACACAGTATTGTATCTGATGCAACTCGGGGCTTTTCATATCAGCCAGGAGCTGGGTGGTTTAAATGGCTACTTTTACTTTTCACCCAGCTACTTAAAAAGAAAACCTGTATCCCCATTGGGGAGTTTGCCCCCCCCCCCTTAATTTGGCAACTCACAATCCAACTTTAAATTTAATGGAAGACCTTGCAACTAATCAATTTGCAGTACCACTCTTCTGCAAAAAGAGAAAAAGATAAAGAAAATAATCACAAGAAGATAAAGAATACTTAACATTGTGTCATAAATTTGTACGCCTGTCTTGTGATTATTTCATGTGATACATACAGAAGACAAAACTACAATATTTCTCTGAAAAGACTGTTGCTTGTGCATATTTATGGCATCTATTTCTTTCACAATATCTAAAAAGGATTACTTTCTTAGAATTGTTGTAAGGATAATTTAATCGGTTTCATCTATAAATTAATGGCTTATCATTCGATCAGTATATAAATCTCCTTGAAAAGAAAATCTGATGGACTTGTGGACAGTTTTTTCATACAGGTTACCAGTTTTGAATAATCATACAAGATCTCACAAAACAAGTTTGAGATTTATTACAATTAACAGATACGTCAGAAAACAATAAAATAATTTAGAGAATTCTCAACTTTTTATGCATTATGTTCCAGTGTTTGTTATTTCTTCAATAATTTGCAGGTTCATGTCATATTTAACCAAACACTTGCTGTTACACCCTAATCAATCAGGCTTTAGACAGAAACATTCCTGTGAAACTCCCTTGATCTCCCTAACTGATAAATGGCTTCAACCACTTGACCAAGGTAGAATAATATGATCTGTATTTGTAGATTTCAGGAAAGCTTTTGACATGGTGGATCATGAAATCCTTTTGAAGAAACTGAAAATCTACCAATGTGATGAAAGAACAATTAGATGGTTTACTTCTTACTTAAGTGAGAGAACACAGCATGTTTACATAAATAATGTTGTATCTGAACCTAAAATAATTAGATATGGAGTACCACAAGGCTCCATTCTAGGTCCATTACTATTTATTTTATTTATTAATGACCTACCACTTTTACTAAGAGACTCAATATAATCTACAGATCTCTATGCAGATGACACAACATTGTCAGACATCCAAAACACAAAGCATGAACTCGAAATTTCTTAACAGAATGCCCTAAACAAACTGAAAAAAACTGGTGCACATGCAATGGCATGGTGGTAAATACTGGTAAAACTAAAATATTACTTATCTCAACACGGCAAAGAAGGACAAATCTTGATAGCGATGAACTATGTCTGACATGGAAGGATAAAAACTTGCAAATGGTCTGTCATGATAGACTACTTCGTGTTCTGGTAGATAATAACCTATCATGGACTGAACATATTAAATATATCAGTTAAAAAGTCAATTCAAGTTTATGTCTTCTCAGTAGGATAAGACATTTTCTCCCTGAAAGACACAGAAAAATATTTTATAACAGTTGCATACAACCCTATTTAGACTACTGTAATACAGTATGGGGTAATTCAAATGATAAAAACATAGCAAAGCTGGCACATCTTAAGAAAAAGAACATTTGGGCTAATATCAATCCAGAAAGAAAGCAAGGAAAATTTAGCTGGTAAGTTAAAAATATTACCTATTAAAGACCGAATCTGTTTGAGAAAAGCCAAATTAATGTTGAGGATATCTCATAAGAGTGCTCCTGAATATTTGCAATCACTATTCCAGTATAGGCTACCTGGTAATACTCCCCACCTGCGATCCATCTCTACCAAACATTATAAAATTCCCAAACCAAATATTTAGAAAAAGTTTTCAATACTTTGGAACTCTGCTCTGGAATATTAATTAAGTTGAGATTAGAAATGCTCTCTCTATTTCCTTCTTCCAAACCAATATATCCAGTGGCTTCCGAGATGCAGCTAAAATAAATAAATTCCTTTGTATGAGGGCCTCAAGGTAGATTAGTTCTTAGCTAATTGTGTTACCCTCTTTAAATAAGGTCATTATTATTATTATTATTGTTTGTTCCAGATTGTACCAGCAAACAGTTGGATATCAGATCTCCATCAACAAGTAGTGGTGGCAGAGACTTGGCAATGTTTGTGCTGTAATTTTTACTCTTTGGCTTCTGCAGATTATCGGTGGCTCACATGTAATTAATAAATTTGTTCAGACTGACCTTTGTATGCAGTGGTAAGTAAAAACTGTCTTCTTTTGACCCATGACATTAAATCCTTGAGAACACTCACTTTTTAATCCTGTGAGAATACAACACCCTGGCTATTGATCTGAAATGTTAAATTGCTGACACATGCTTGGGATGGAGCTGTGTCTAGGTTGTTCCTTCACGGTAGAAATTTGAGAAAGAGATGTCATGTTCGAAATTTATAATTAGAGTTTGTAATCTTTTTAAAATTTATTTTATCATTCTCACTGTCTCAAATTTCTGACAAGATGTCTTTCTCTTTGTGTCTCTTATACCAGACGATTTGATAAATCACTCTATAGTTTCTTACTTTCCTGGGTTTGATTTAATGAAAAAGAAAGAATTTCTCAGGTTTTGATATTTTGTTTTTCGTTATTTTTAAAACAAAAACAAAATTTGTATATCTTAAGTACTTGTAAAATAATTCCCTTTTTTTGGTGCATGAGTGATGGGTGCAATTTAGGTTATAGAATATACGGCTTGGTCTTCCTTCATGTGTCATTCTCGCAAAAGACTGCTAGCTCTGCTTGGTCATTTTAACTTTTTTCGACTTCAAAATAGATTGGTCGAAAGAAGAAACGAACTGATAACTTTTTTATATGTATTTTAATAAGTCATTTATTACATTTTTATAACCTGGTATTGTTTACTCTGGCAATATTCATATTCCCTATTTTAATAAGTGCTAAATTTAGTGTACTTTGGATTGGTTCATACTCATTTATTAAGTTCATTGTAACACCCATATTGATCAGCTGTCTGCTTTAGTGCAGTTTCCATAATAACAACTTGCAACGAAATGTCATTGTATATGAAAGTAGCAAAGAGGTGAGCAACCATTCTCTCCGTGGCGCATTTTGCCAATACAAACAACTTCACCTTATAATGGTACTTGTCAGCTTCTAGTATCATTATATGGTTTTGTATTTTGGATAGATTTATGATTTTGAAGAAAGGAATTTCCCAGGCTTTCCTCACTTGTTATACTGGCTATTAACAGCTTCATCTTGAATCGGTACCTATGTCAGCTTTGATTTGTACTATATAGCCTTATATTTTGCATGGGGTTAGATTTTTAACAGACATGATTGTTCTCTGCTTTAAAGCAGAATTCAACTTTTCTCCTGATGAGAAAAATAGGATTTTTAATGTAGTCCATTTTTTATATCATCTTCAATACGGTTTTAAATAAAATAGCCCATCTGGTCCCAGTCCACCATGTTCCCTGTAAAGTATTTGTTCCGTATATTATTTAACACACGATCATTATAAAGAGCGCTCTGATTGGTCAGAAGTTTATACATATGCAATGTGTAACAATCGGGTACATAGACACTCTAGTAGGAATAGAAGGGCATATGAGAGAGCAAGACATACGAACCATACAAAAGACTGGGATATGGGCACATGCAAACATTAATCAAACAGTCTGACAGAATGATTACAGTGAATATTTCAGTGATATGGTCAGCGACACAAACACCAACAAGAAATTATACTCTTTCATGAAAAGTAAGAAATGTGATGGTTCCGGAGACTCCCTTCTGGAGAAGGATGGCACAATCCATTCTAGTGCATCTGACAAGTCAGAAATCCTGAACATTCAGTTCTCATAAGTCTTTATTATTGAAAGCATAAAACACAAATACCTGATCTCAGTACTAGCAACACTCTGACTGCCCCACCCATCCAGATTTATGAGAAAGGAATACTCCTCCAAGACCTTTAACAGCATAAAGCAACTGGTCCTGAACAGATTTCTTTGAGTTTCTTGAAAGGGATGACATCTTGAAAATCTCCAGCCCTAACTTTCCTATTCCAAGCCTCTTTAGAGCAGGGCATCAGTTTGCTGTAAATTAATGTAGCACATCATCCATCAGCACCTGATTAAGTTCTTTGAAAGCAACACCTTTCTATCTGGTATACAACATGACATCATAAAAAAGAGATCATGTAAGAGCCAACTTACAATCATACTCCAGTATCTAGCAACAAACAACAAACAGATGGGATCCTGCTTGACTTCAGCAAAGCCTTCGATTAAAAAGTCCCTCATAATCACCTTGAATCAAAACTTCATCATTATATTGTCAGAGGCAAAACCCTTGAGTGGATAAACAGCTTTTTAACTGAAAAACAAAAAAGACAAACAGGTTGTGCTCATAGGTCAGTCATTATCATCAGCCCCTGTCACTGCAGACTTTCCTTAAGAAACAGTCATGGGTCCCCTTCTGTTCTTGATCTACCTCAACAACTTGCCATTGAGAGTCAACTCTTAAGCTAACCTTTTTGAGAACAACAGCTTGCTGTACAGAGTAATCAACTTGGACCATGACGCAGAACTATTACAAGCATGCAGACCAAGACCACCTACAAGAACGGGAAAAGGACTCACAAATGGTTTCATTCCACAAGAGACAGAACATCCCAGCCATTATATTCCATCCATGGTCAAGAACTGACGATGACATCCAAGGCCAAATATTTGGGAGTCACCATCGATAGCACCTTATCATGGAATAGCCACATTGACTCTGTTACAATTAAGGCTAGCAACACCACAGTGTCCACAGAAACCTGTCCTAGAAACCTGTCCATATGCCTTGAACAAGTAAATTCGATGCGCTGTAAATCCATAGTATGTCCTCAGCTAGAGTATGCTTTGACCATTTGGGCCCCATCTATCAAATCAAACAGTGTGACACTTGAAGCTGTACAATGTAGGGTGGCACAGTTTTTCTGTTATCAATTACTGGGGAATCAGCAGTGTCACCATAATGTTCCAACATTTGGGATGGGAAGAGCTTCAACTCCGACGACAACAAGCAAACGTTGTTAGGATTTACTGGATTGTACATCAGCTAGTTAATATCCCAGCATCGCCATACCTACACCAAACCAGAGCTTACAATAGAGGAGAGTTCTTGTCCCCTTCACCAGAGTCAACGCTTACAAGACTCCTTCTTTCCATCAGTAATCCACCTGTGGAACTCCATACCATCCAGCCTAGTCAGCGCCAAAATCCATTGATGCTTTCAGAGCAGGAGTTGGCATAGGGATCACTTAGCACCCAACCAGAGATGTTTTTAACCTGTGTTTTGTTGCACTTGGACCTGTCACCACATGGACATAGTTCATATCATGTGTGAGTATGCTCAAGTTGAACCCAGCATATTTTTGGAAGAAGACGAAATCTTCGTATAATGGAAACTGATGGAAATGGAAAGAAAGAAGCATGCTTGCAAAACACGGCATCTTACATTTTTGAGAGAAAACAGGATGCCAAAAAGTTTGAATAAAGGTTTGAAAAATATCTGGAAATGGGAATGGCTCAAGTGGAATTTGGATGAAAATGTAGTTGGTCAGTTCATAAGAAACCTCAGTGCCAGGGGACTGGCATTGTTTGATCTTTGCAAGAAAGATTTGAAATATGTTAATCATGCTTGTTATAGTTTGGAGCAGCTGCTAGCCATGATGTCATAGCCTGAGTGTGGTAGTTAAGGTATTAATATCAGTGCTAAAGCAGCAGTCAGTACCACCAAAATAAGCTGCATACAAGAACTTGAGTATCAGAAGCAAAAAATACAGCCAATACAAAGAGGTGTTTGAAGGGAAGAAAACCTTGTTGATAAAAAAAGAAAGGAAGAAAAGATTGAGCACTGAACCAAAAACATCACTGGTGACAAAAAGGAAAGCAAAATAAATATTCATCAAGACCTCAAAAAGAGCAAGGCTAGCATATCAATATGAACCGGTCATGTCCAGTGGGGGAAGAGACAAATGGATTTATGTGATTATTTGTATATAGTTGATGTATTTTGGTGTTTTGTTTTACAGATTGTTTTAAAAATGAAATTAGGTAAGGTGTGATATAATATTTCCTGTGAAAATTGACAAATTATTATGACTGAATTACTACATGAACACTGACATGCACAATGCATGAAATAACTTCAGTACTAATATCAGAGGAAAACAAGTTCAAGTGACAATATTGTGAAATTCTTCCAGTAAAGTTTAAAATTATTGTAAGTTAGGTTTTCAAATGATTATATCATGATAATAAGGTCTGCCAGGAGCAGTTTTTTATGATTGTAAAATGCATATTTGGCCATTGGCCCCCCGATCAGAGGTACTATCCGTCAAGGCCGTGGGGGGGGGTGTGGTGGAGGAACTCTTCAGATCTATTCAGCATTTTTCGTATGTAGGAATATGCACTGGGATGTATCAGCAATATGCACTGGTATGCAGGAATATGCACTGGTAAGAAACATGAATATGAACCACTGCTATGTATCAGGAATATGCACTGAGTAACAGACATGGACAATACAAATATGTATATATGGCAAGTCCCCCAAACCTCCACACCATATCTCTCTCTAATATGGTTAATTATCACATGTATTTCTAAAGGAGAATAATTATTTTTCATCTAAAACGTCGTAACACATCACACTTTTGAATGTTGATAAAAAGTGCATCATCATTTATTGCTCTCATTATAAGGAAGGCATTACCACATATAATACCGGTGTGGCCGAGTGGTCTAAAGCACTCACCGTTACGGATCACTGCCATCTCACCCCTCTGTCTGCGTGGGTTCGAGTCTCGGGTTCAGCCAATGTAGGTACGTGAGAAAGATTGCCAGTAGCTTCTCGTGGGTAGGTGGTTCTTTCCGGGGTTTTTCCGGGTTCTTCCATCACCATTCATACTGGCCGCCGTGTATAGTATATCCTGTGCTGTAAAATGGCGTTAAACCCTACACTAACAACAACAACAACAACAACATATAATAAGTGAAACACAGGTATTTTAAATGGTTGATATAGCAGTGATTATACTGGACTCATTTTGGATTTGACTGAAAAACCAGAGGAAGATGTTATTTCAGAACGTTTAGTTCTTGATTTTGAAAAAGCTTTTGATTCAGTAGAATGGTCTTTTATAGAAACATCTGAGATTATTATTTGACCATTCTTCTCCGTTTGCCAATTTCCAGTGTTTTGGTTATTTTTTGTTTGCATTGCTCATTATTGTTTATAAGATTTATTCATTTCAGGTGTCTAAATTGGATTTCAGTTGAGTTTAATCATATGAACTCTCTCCACTGCGTACATACATGTCCATTAATATTGTTATTCAGGCCGCCATATATAACATATCTTGCAATGAGAAATCGTGTTAAACCCAAAACAACAAAACATGTTGTTAAAAGTTCTATTGATGCCGTCTGTTTAGACTTTTCATTCACATGAAACTTCTACAGTCGATGAATTTATAAACAGGTGTTTTGTACTGAATGCACAATCAAACTGTATTCTATTTGATATTCATTACAAAGATGATGTTTACATGATCTTTCTTTACTAAGTAATAATAAATTCACGATTCAGATTAATTTTATTTCATTCACTACATATTTCATCACAGATAGATGTTTATGTTTCATTTAAACCAGTCTATCTTTCAGTTCCTATTCTTCAAAGACAAATCCTGTTCTTTTGTTCATATAATTGCTATACCACGTTTACCACACTGTCCAGAAACTGGTTTGTGGTGATGTGTACCACATTCGGTACTGTACTTCATCGTTACCCATACTTCAGAAACCTCCTTTGGTGCAAGTTTATATATGTATACACTACATTTTGGATTCTGTGAGTAATTGTAACAAATTAACTGATATTTTTTTTTTTTCAAATGACTTAAAATGAGTGTATGATTATCAGTCAGCAAATAACATTTGATTAAAAAGAAATACTGTTGCATTTGTATGAGCCACTGTATGTTGTCTGATGTTTGTTGTAGAGCCTGACACAAATGAAAGCAGTGGTGAGTATGATATTTTATTGTTTTCTTCAAATTTTGGAGCATTTAATAGACTAGCATTACAGTGGAGACAGAGCCAACTGATCACAGTTTCCAATTGCTAAACCTTTTTACATTCCCCATAACTTTTCCCAACTGAGGATTTTTTGCAAATACTTATGTTCATGATTGAGACCAGCGAGGGCTCCTAAGCAAAATTTCCACAAAGTGCCCCCATTATCATTTTACCCACATCAATGCAGTGTCCGGGTGCAAATTTAGGTTGATCAATAAAGAGCACATTAATTTGGGCAAGAGAACAATTAATTAGATTGATGGGGACAGGTGCGTGTTAAATCGATATACTGCAATGATTTTTAATGTCTTTGTCTTGAGAGAAAGTGATTCTTAGTTAAGCCTTCATTTATTTAACCATCAGACAGACTGGAAAGAAAAGATTAACTTCGATCTTTGTATCGAATATGTCGAGTTGAATTTGTCCAGAATCAGTTACATGGAAATCTAGAAGTCACGCTGACCGCACTTGTGTCGCCTTTTTATACAAGGTGGTAGATAAATTTAATCCTTATTGGTTACTCTAAATAAAGGGCATAGTTCCCACATGAAATGTTTTTGTTTTAATATGCCCATCGCAAATTTATTCAGTCTATGTTTTCCTGCAAGAGGAAAAAATATAGGAGACTCTGAGATTGAATTAGGAATAAATTCTCTCGTAAAACATTTATCCGACTGACCAGATGTCTGGAAGGTCGACTGACACAATTCTGGCCGTAGAAGGGAGCAAAGCTTGAAAGCACAAGGTATTCGAGGTAATCTCATGCAATTCGTTGATACCAATATAATGATTTGCTTGAATTTATTTGCTTATATTTCCATGAATTTACTTGTTTAAATCTGTACATCGATTTTTTTGCATTAGTATAACTGTGTTTGAGTTCATCTATCATCTATCTGAATTCGTACACTAATCTTTATATACAAAGTTTGACAAATTGTTTTGAATTTGTCGTCTTGATTGTTATAGGAATCAGGTATTTTAAGAATTTCATGCATTACTTTAGTTGATATGAGTTACGAGAATCCGTGTGAATTCTCCGATCTAAGATGATTTCACATATGATAAAGACTTGAGTGCATATTGACTGAAATTAAGATTGTTAAGCCACGATGTGAAAGTTCATGTATAATAAAGTCTTGAATGTGTGTATTTAAGACATATAATGAATTTCATTCATTCACTTTTGTAATTGAGACAAGAACGGAAATGTTATGTCTCGTGTGATATTAATGTGAGTCAGTGATGAAATAACCGTTAGGAAGTACATTAATCTTATGAAACTAGGTTTGCTTATGATCTGCCATGTTTGGCTTGGCCAGTTAGCCTTTGGTATCTGCTTGAATTCCAATAGCACGATATCTGACATAACGAGAGGGGAGTAATGATCTATTCCCAGTAGGATATCTGACAGAAGATTTAGGTTGCTTCTCTGTTTATTTTGAAAGGGGAAATAGCTCCACTGATGTATCCATGTACCTGCTTATCCAAGTATTTATGTATCTACATACTTATGTATCCACCTGCCCACACAAAGTTGAGGGCCGAAAGAGGCGAGACAATAGAGAGTTTGGAGGGAAAAAAAAGCGAAAGGACCAAGAAGAACAGCCACAGTGAAGTTGGAGTGAACCGGAAATAAGCACGTTATGAAGTTGTACAAAGCAATGACTTCGACTGTTCACTCAATTCAAAGATGAACCAATTCTATCATTTAAAACAGATCAGCTATTTACATCAGTAAATTTGTGTTTGAAATTTGTTGAATGATTTATTTTAAAGGAGAAGCATATCTTCCTAATGTAACGTGTCATCACAGTTGTTTATGCAATGATTAACTTGTTGTGTTTCATGTACGGCGGCTCTTGTCATTCTGTTCTATATATCTGCTCAGATCTCTGTTTATTCCATCTATAAGTTTCAAACTTTATATTAATATTTACTCGATCCCGGCAACAACACCGAGGGCGATCACCATCTAGATAACGATAACCAAATAAAGTGGATACCTTGTAAGAAGGTACAATCCGAAAATCAACCCCACCAACACCTCCAGCCCCTCATGCAGCTACTGTGAATTTGCATATACCAACCAAACTTTGCATCAATAATTGAAAGTATTGACTTGATTTTTACTACCTGTAAATCAGTTACCTGTTTTATGTCACTAGCGCCTTGGTTCCTTGCCTGTGTGCAGGGTTGTCACTGGTTATCGATCTCAGCCATGATAATTTCGAACTAATAATCTTATCATCGATAACCACCGAATACCATGATAATAATCTTATCATCGATAGCCACCAAATACAGCTTGTCAATCATGCTGAGACTACTTTATGCTAACATTAGAATTTCCAAAATAGTCATATTAATGAATGTGAAAGTAGTGAAATTATTTTGCCTGTGACACCAGCTACTATAGATAAAGCTACAACAACAAATCTGACTAGTGTACCTATGATGGTTGCTTTTGTTGTAATTGCAGCAACACCAAGGCCAATGATGATTGCAGTCTTTGGGTGATTTCATGCTGGACCCTTACAGATCAGTTTGGTTGGGTATTTTTACATGATAATGTAGTGATTCCAATGATGATTGCAGTCTTTGGTTGATTTCATGACGGACCATGACAGATCAGTTTGGATGTGTATTTTTATATGCTAATGTAGTCATTCCAATGATGACTGCAGTGTTCAGGTGATTTAATGACGGACCATGACAGATCATTTTGTTTGGGTGCTTTTACATGCTAATGTAATGATTCCAATGATGATTGCAGTCTTTGGGTAATTTCATGCCGGACCATGACAGATCATTTTGGTTGGGTATTTTTACATGCTAATGCAATGTTTCCAATGCTGATCACAGTCTTTGGGTGATTTCATGTCTGACCATGGCAGATCATTTTGTTTAGGTATTTTTACATGCTAATGTAATGATTCCAATGATGATCACAGTCTTTGGGTTATTTCATGTACTACCATGACAACTCATTTTGGTTGTATATTTTTAGATGCTAATCCAACGATTCCAACGATGATTGCAGTCTTTGGGTGATTTCATGCCTGACCATGACAGATCATTTTGGTTAGGTATTTTTACATGTAATGTAGTGATTCCAATGATGATTGAAATCTTTGGGTGATTTCATGCCTGACCATGACAGATCATTTTGGTTGGGTATTTTTACATGCTAATGCAATGATTCAAATGCAAACTGTGGCTGACTATGAAGATCTGAAATTTCTCGGAGACAACTTCATAGACTTTCAGCTGAGAATTAGTTAAAATATTTGACTGTCCGCTAAAATAACAAATGAAATTTTCACTTGATTATTAACAGTAATGAAGCACTGTTTAATTGGAGTATTTCATTTTCTCTTGTAGAGAATGTCAACATAAAATAGGCATAGAAAATCCTCAGCCTAATGGTGTTGGTGTCACTAGCATTTTGGTGGATGAGGTTGCTTGCTGGTACGATGAAAAATAATTATTTGTTGAACCATGATATATGTAAGTTGGTTTAAATGCATTGTCTAATGATAATTCTTTAATAAATGCTTCTTGTACTAATAATAATATTATTACCTGTCAGTTTTTTTGCAGGCAAGTCAATAGAGTCACCAAAGATGGTAATTGTTCCTGCTAGATGTAAAATACAGTTTGGAGATCTAAATTTATGAGTTATCGTCACGCTCTTTTGGTCAGGAATATGCACTGGTATGTATCAGTAATATGCACTGGTATGTGTCAGGAATATGCACTGGCATGTATTAGGAATATACACTGGTATGTATCAGGAATATGCACTGGCATGTATCAGGAATGTGCATTGGCATGCATTAGAAAAATACACTGGTATGTATCGGGAATATGCACTAGTATGTAGGAATATGCACTGCTATGTATCAGGAATATGCACTGAGTAACAGACATGGACAATAAAAATATGTATATATATGGCAGGCTCTGAGTGTGTGGACCGACTTATTCATGGATGTAGTCTCTAAGCATGCACCACTGAAAGTACATCAAGTAAAGACTGAAATTCAACCTAATTGGCTTACTACTTAAATCCTTGATACCATGAAAACACGAGACCAGTCCAATGCTATGGGAAACCATGCACAATATAAAGTATGGAGAAATAAAATAACAAGTATGATTAAAAAAGCTATAAGAAAAACTTAATATCAATCATTGCTTGAAAAAAAGAGCAACACAAACTCCATTTGGAAAGTCTTCAATGAACTCATTTGAGTAACACACACAGATCAGACAAATAAAATTCACTCACTTCTGGTAAATGACACCATAGTCACTGATGAAACTGACATTGCAAATGTTTTCAATGATTTTTTCACCAACATTACCACAAAATTAAAAGAACCAGTGATAGAAAACAACTTTAATGAACTGAAAAAGTTCTGCAGCAGCAAAATAGCTAAGGAAATATGTTTCTCTATCCCACCACTATCAAAAAACTTTGTTAAAAAATGTCTCAGTGAACTTGATACCAAGAAAGCTACAGGACTTGATCAGATTGGTCCACAACTCATTAAATCTTCTGCCTCTGCTATTTTAGATAGTATAACATTCATAATCAATTTAAGTATTGCAACCTCATCTGTCCCCAAGATATGGAAAACTGCAAAAGTAACTCCTATTCACAAATTTGATTCATAGTATGAGGCTGATAACTACCGACCAAACTCAATACTACCAAACTTGTCAAAATTGATTGAAAAACATGGCCATGACTCATTCATGTCATATTTAACCAAACACTTGCTGTTATATCCTTTTCAATTAGGCGTTTTAGACAGAAACATTCCTGTGAGACTGCCTTGATCTCCCTAACTGATAAATGGCTTCAAGCACCTGATCAAGGTAGAATAATAGGATCTGTATTTGTAGATTTCAGGAAAGCTTTTGACATGGTGGATCATGAAATCATTTTGAAGAAACTTAAAATCTACCAATGTGATGAAAGAACAGTTAGATGGTTTACTTCATACTTAAGTGAGAGAACACAACATGTTTACATAAATAAATGTTCTATCTGAACCTGGAACAAATAGATATGGAGTACCACAAGGCTCAATTCTATGTCCATTACTATTTATTTTATTTATTAATGACCTACCACTTTTACTAAGAGACACAGTATCATCTACAGATGCATATGCATATGACACAACGTTGTTTGACATCCAAACCACAAAACATGAACTCAAACTTTCTTTACAGAATGCCCTAAACAAACTGGAAAACTGTTGCACATGCAGTGGCATGGTGGTAAATACTGGTAAAACTAAAATATTACTTATCTCAACACAGCAAAAAAGGACAAATCTTGATAGTGATGAACTATGTCTAACATGGAAGGATAAAAATTTGCAAATGGTCTGTCATGATAGACTACTTCGTGTTCTGGTAGATAATAACCTATCATGGACTGAGCATATCAAGCTCATCAGTAAAAAAGTCAATTCAAGTTTATGGGTTCTCAGTAGGATAAGATATTTTCTTCCTGAAAGACACAGAAAACTATTTTATAAGTTACATACAACCCTATTTAGACTACTGTAGTACAGTATGGGGTAATTCAAATGATAGAATCAAAGCTAAGCTGGCACATCTTCCAAAAAGAGCATTAGGGCTAATATCAATCCAGAAAAAAAAATGCAACGAAAATTTAGCTGGTAAGCTAAAAACAGTACCTATTAAAGACCGAATCTATTTGAGAAAAGACAAATTTATGTACGGGATATCCCATAATAGTGCTCCTCAATATTTACAATCACTATTCCAGTATAGGCTACCTGGTAATACTCCCCACCTGCGATCCATCTCTACCAAACATTATACAATTCCCAAACCAAATAAGGAGTTATTTAACAAAAGTTTCCAATACTCTTGAACTCTGCTCTGGAATAGTATTCCAGTTGAGATTAGAAATGCCCACTCTATTTCCTTCTTCCAAACCCAATATATTCAGTGGCTTCCGAGATGCAGCTAAAATAAATAAATTCCTTTGTATGAGAGCCTCAAGATAGATTAGTTCTTATCTGGTTGTATTACCCTCTTTAAATAATGTCATTATTATTATTATTATTATTATTATTATTATTATTATTATTATTATTATTATTATTATTATTATTATTATTATACTCTAACCACTTAGGCCACTGGAATGACCCAGAAGGAATTAAGCACATGTGTATTGTTCAGAGAAACATAATTCTTGTTTGATATTTAAGCATTTATAAACATAACTTAATTTAGTCCCCTGTATTCATTTCAGATGCTGTTCCTACTGTAACACTCAATCCAGCAGTTCTGTTTATTTTGATGTTGGAAGATCCCTGTCTCTTGTATGTGAAGTTAATAAGGATGCTGGAGTTACAAGAATTTATTTCATGAGGAGTAACTCCATTCAACTATCAATCAGCCCATCAACCTGTACAGCATACCCAGCAATTATAGGAGATCCTCACACATATAGCAGCACATGTAGTCAAGGAAGGATCTTCACCTTGAAATTAAATGGAGTCAGTGTTGATGGCCATAGGACAACATGGTCCTGTCAAGTACTGACATATAGTGGAATTTGTGCATCAGCTTCCGGTGTCAGATGTGGCAGTCCAGATCTTAGTATCTTTCTGAGATGTAGGTATAGTTAGAAGTACCATTCTGGATCTCAGACTGGAATTAAATCTTATTACAGAATGTTAGAAAGCCGAAGCTAAACCCAGTTTACTACAATATTTCTAAATGAGAGTCGTGGATGGACTTGTCATTGAACATGGTCTTATCACTGTGCAAAGACATTTATTTCTCACCCATGCTACAGAGAAATCTAGCTAGTTTTGTAAACCTTACTTTTTTATCTCAGTCGGGTTATCTCATTCAGGTCGTCACAGTTATGGTGTCTATGCGCAGAAACTCGTTATCTTCTGCTGTGCCTGGCAGAGTTGTTATAAATGCAACAACAACAAAAACAAATATGTAACAAAAGAAATTCACTCATAAAGCAACTTAAGGTCTGTCTAACTGTGACAGCACACGATACAAAGTATATTGAGCGAGACAGACACACACACACACACATGAAGTTGAGTTAGTTGGTTTAATACTAGAACTACACACAGCATGGTGAATTTTTGTCCTGTCTGTAACTTAGTAAATTTTCAGGTCAGATCATTAAATGTAGCAAAACGTATCTGTTCAGTTTTAAATACTTCATGTGAAATGAATTAGATACTTTTAGATAGATTTAATGACACTGACTTGAATATTTGGGATAAAATTCATGGTGCTCTGTGGAATGAACTATAACAGAAAACACTGTTTCAAACACACAGGCAATACACATCACTGAGTAACACAGGCAGTACACATCATTGAGTAACACACAGGCAATACACATCACTGAGTAACAAAAATAAAAAAAAAACTTTCTGAAGAGCATCCACAATCCGGCAACAACCAGAAATGTGTTGTGTCTAACCTGCGTTCTTCGCACTTAGTCAAACATCACCAACCAGCCCCAGTTATATCAAGCGTTGTAAACAAATGAAAATTCCTGCACTTAATCCACAAAGATTTCCATATAGCATATTACTGTACTAGTGATAGCAACACATGCCATATTTCCAGGACAGAATATATATATTTTCAAGAGTATCATGAATTAGAAATCTCATCAATCATCGCACACTTTATTACACTGAGCTGTGTACTTTATAACACTGTTGCCTACCATAGAACGTTTCCCATTTTGAACTGGTTAAAGTTAAGAGTTATCCTTATAAAAGATATTAATTACTTGGTTTTATTTTCACATGATATCCATTGATTAAATGTGATAATACATTTATAATATCCAAAAATGTTTTTATTTCCTCACTTCGTAGAATTTATGTACTTAGAGTCGACTGTGCACTCTATCACACTCATCAACATAATCATATTAATGTGCATGTACAAAAATAATAGTACTTGGCTTGAGACACTTGTGATGCATTACTTGCAAGTACTTGGCTTGAGACACTTGTGATGCAATACTTGCAACCCATAGCACTTATAAATTTTTCTTGTTGATTTTGTTTCTTTAGAAAGAGCATTATATATTGCTAGAGATGACTTAGATAATTATTCAGATGTCATAAAAGTGTACTAAACCTGATCACCATTATACAGAGTGAGAGGCAATACTAGTACCTGATGAACACTTTGTTTTGAATCTGCTAACTGTATTGCAAAAGTGCAAGGTTATTTTAATTTAAATGGAGAAAAAAATTGCATGAAGAAATTAATCTGCATGTTACATTTTTTTGTCGCACCCCGTCATAAGCAGAGCCTCGTGGGGAGATAAATAATGTAACGCTTTAACTTGGATTTCCATGCCTCAGTGGAAACCCCAACATATATTCTCTTGTTACCTGATGATTGTAGAATCATATGTTCTTTGTTACTGTAAAGTGAAGTACATTATGTCATGTCCATCTGATGGTTAATAATTTGGCTTGATCTAATGCTTTAAGTAAGGTGTATCCCCTATACTCCTCCCTAGACCCAAGACTGGTATCCTGCAAAGTGAATGATCGGCTGAGTTTTTAAAGATTCTTAACTATGAGGTGACCAAAAGGCTGTGCTCAATGAAACCATGTCTCCAGAAAGTAAAATGATTTCCTTCAATAGCTTCAATTCTGCTGATCCTTATTATCACCTGAAAACGTTTAAGATGCATTTGATGTAACCAGGACATCTATGAGTAAGTTTAGGTTTTGCAATGATAGTTTGCTTTGTACTGAACATACCTGCACAAAACAAAACTGATAGAATGCCCTTGGTCAGAAAAAGTAGTCAGGGTAAGGGTTTCAGTTTGAAAAAGTCATCATAAGGTCATTGTGCATCACTCTTAATTACATAACTTGACATTTAGCTACCCTGGTCAAATATGCTGGACACAAAATATAGCAATTTTCATAACAGATGTATAGGCAGAGTAGAATAAACACATGTTTTCTGATAACTTAACCCAATTGAATGGCTTGCAAACCTAATTTGTAGTAATTATTATAAAAAATATTATTATTATATGAATTTAATCATTTTCTGAATTTGCTAAATATTTAAATTCATAAAAATAAATTCGTTTATTACTCTTTTGACAAAAAAGGGTATCTTTTACAGTGAAAGGAGAATATCATTTTATAAGGCACAGTGTACAACAATATAAAGTTATTTTTGTATTTATGTAAGGAACAGTGTACAATAATAGAAAGTTATTTTTGTATTTATGTAAGGCACAGTGTACAACAATAGAAAGTTATTTTGGGATTTATGTAAGACACAGTGTACAACAATAGAAAGTTATTTTGGGATTTATGTAAGGCACAGCGTACCAAAATACAAAGTTATTTTGGGATATCCTTCGAATACATTACCCAATCACAATGTCTTAGGAAAACTGCAACTACATCACAAATCCAGCCCTCCCAGTTTCGGTGTTAAAGCAGGTTGCAGGAATTTCTTCTTCATAGGATAGTATAGTCCATCTATAACTTTCCAGCTTTTCTGTTCTTTCTTTCACGGACAACAAAGGTTCTGACGTTCAGCATTATCACTTTTGACGCCCTTCAAAGATATTTGCAATGATCTCAGTGGCATTCCCTGACATTGCAGTAGTTGTATTTAATAGGTTCAGATCTGGTGTGTGATAATATAGAAAACGTGTATTACATTGCTATATAATTTATGCATAACATATAAATACATACAGGTATGTTTTATGTGTCATCTAATCTTAGCATTCACTTATTAGTTATATATATATATATATATATATATATATATATATATATATATATATATATATATATATATATATATATATATATATATATATATATATATATATATATATATAATGCTTTACTTACTTTACATGTATAGAACATCATTTGGCCTTTTCTGCTGGTAACATTGTCTTACAATTGATATTGTAGTGTCAGCTATGATGCTTCAGTTCCTTTTTATGTACGCGCATACTATGTACAATGAAGGCTTATTTGCATTACTGTATAAGTTTTGCTGCAGTTGGATACATACAGGTACATTTTCTATGCATTATTTAGGCACAGCATCTTATTAGTTACAGTAAGTGACGCTTCCATGAGTTTACCTATATAGGCTGTCAGTTGGCTTTTCCTACAGGTAACTTGTTATCTAAATTGATATTTTATCATCCACAATGTCATTATTAATAATGACGCTCTAATGCACTACCTATACAGGAAACATTCACCCTTTTAAAGATAATTGTCATAGTGCATAGCTCTGCACTGACAGACAGAAGTTCATAAAGCAGGACACACTGAAATGATATATATTGTCTACTCCATTCTTCTCTTACAAATGTAGACCATGGGCATCACCAGACTGACAACCGGCTACATGTGCAACTTACTCCAGTTGTCAATCTACGAATACATATTATACCTGAATATCATGGATATATGTAAATGGTCAACAATACTATTTGTCCTAAAGGGGAATGCGCAGAAGCATACCTTTGAGGAACAAAGGTGCCATCTTCTTGCACACATGGGTACAAAACCATATCACCTGTTGGGGATGGAGACTGGAAATAACAGCCTCAGTTACCATCACAGCTTTCAGAATTACATACAGGCTAAGGAGATAAATATTATGTACTCCATCCCAGCCTCAAGAACTGGACATCATGTCAATAAAAATGTTACTTCATGACCAGACATGGCCATTTACTTCTGATTGCAATTGGCCAGGTCCACAATCAATCACATAGTATCAGCTACCATAAGAAACGATTTTGTCTAATTCCATGACTTTCACAGTGCCGCTAGATGCTTTCAGCATACGAAGCCCAGCTTAGAGCCCTAGTACCAAGGAACCCTGTTTATACAGCAGTCTAACCCACACAATGTAGCTAGGTTGTCCAGTTTACACAGCAGTCTAACCCACATAATGCATCTAGGCAGTCCAGTTTATGCAGCAGTCTAAACCATATAATGCAGCTAGGCTGTCCAGTTTACACAGCAGTCGAATCTAGATAATACAGCTAGGTTGTCCAGTTTATACAGCAGTCTAACCCACATAGTGCAGCTAGGTTGTCCAGTTTACATAGCAGTCTAACCCACATAATGTAGTTAGGCTGTCAAATTTACACAGCAGTCTAACCTACATAGTACAGCTATGCTGTTCATTTTACACTGCAGTCTGACGTACATAATGCAGCTAGACTCTTCCTTTTATATAGCAGTCTAACCCACATAATGTAGCTAGGCTGTCCAGTTTACACAGCAGTCTAATCCATGCACATAATGCAGTTAGGATGCCCAGTTTACACAGCAGTCTAACCCACATAATGCAGCTAGGCTGTCCAATTTACACAGATGCTTTTATGGATCAGTCTAACCTGTTTAGTGCAACTAGGCACTTCCTGTTGTTATGTATATTAAATTTACATTGTTTCTTAGATAGTTTTTTTTTTTTTTTTTTCAATTTCATTATATGTTCTTGGTATATTAGCATTGTATGTTGGACTTGACCTTATCCAAAGTCAAGTTCATTTTCTATCTGACCTGAATTATTGATGTTTGTTTTGTAAACAATATGACTGTTTAGCTCAGTCAAAGTCTAGAACTTTTGAAATTCCCCATGAATTACCAGGCCTACATGTTATTTAGTACACATCTTATGTTGTAATTTTAGTAATAAACTTCTAATTATAACTAAGAATTTATTTTGTAAACATCAGGAGCTTTCCAGGAGGTTGTTTTCCATTAGGAAATGGTTTTAGTTAGAAAATGCTAATTATGATCTGGGGTCAAGTAGAGGACTATTAATCTTGTTTTATTTGTACTTTAAGAGCTTAGCAGAATTAGTTATATTATTGTGTCCAGAAATTCATTTGGGATAGAATTTATTGATTCAAATTGTCAAATTCAATGCATTCTTCTCTGGAAATACAAAGTACTCACAAGTAACTATTGTAACTAGAACCTAGACTGTATAGTCAAATTTCAAATAAGGATTTAATTTTTGGATTGTATCATCGTGACCCAACAAAAGACTGTTGGTACATCACCACGACATGGGCCACTACAATCACATCAACACTTTAGCACTGGATTTAATTTCAATTTCCACCTAAGTTTATTAATAGCTTTAATCATTAGGACTTGTGTCTTTAATTGTATGATTATTTGGGATTTAATTTGCAATACTGTAAGTTCCTTTTTCGACATTTTCACTTTTGTATTCTTGGGAAATACATTATTTGTTGAATTTTACAAAGCTTGATGCTTCTCACTCTTTTCTATTACTCGTTTTAAGACCAAAGAGTTGTAGTACTGTGGAAAATGTACACCTGTGTATAATGCCCAGTGTATACAGGTGCTCTGTATTAACCTCTTACCTATTCTCCGAAGGTATTATAATCGAGTAACATATTTGAACTGAATGTGTGTGTGTGATTTGGATTTTTAATTTAGCTTTAAAAATGTTCAGTGATATCACTACAATGTCTGCAATGTGACAGGATATAGTGATATCTAGCACTAGGGCATCAAGCTGCAGACATGTAGAATCATGTCCCACCCAGTCACATTATCATGACACCAGGCTGACCAGTTCTTACACTAACCTTTTAATGCTGAGCACCTAGAGAGGCAGGTGCTGGTATCATTTGTATAAGTCTTTGGTATGACTTGGCCAGGGTTTGAACCTAATACCTCTTGCATCCAAGGCAGACACTCCACTTAGGCCACCAGAGCAGTGCTGTATTTGAAGAAGAAACCATTTTTTTCTAGTAAAATGTTCCTTCAAAAAGGCCTAGCTAATCATAATACACACATGCTCACAAAGCCTCCCTGTAGTTAAACCAATTTAAAGAGCATGCTTTCCACTCCAGTAGTAAATTAATAATTCATGAGATTTGGTTCCAATATCAGTATCAAGGAGAGATCACTCTAGCTGCCACCTAGGTGGGCATGTAAATTACCTAAACGTTTTATCCTGGGAGGGCTAGATTTGCAACGTAGTATTAGTTCTCATAAGGTATTATCATCAGGTAAGGATTTTTGAAAAATTATTTTACAAGACAAAATTGGTTTATAAAAGTAAAGTCTCTTGATCTTTTCTGAGTAAATGTCGGATATTTCTAAATTTCACAAAATCTACAAGCCAGGAAATCTCATTATTCTGGAAAGTTACAATGAAAGGTATCCTTGAGCAGTACTTGATCACTACTGCCACCCAGCCATCTGAGATAAGGTGCGAAACACCCGTTACAAGATGAGCACTGAGCTGATGATGTATGTGGAAGGCAGTTTCACCAACTGTATATCTACACTAATATAGCCTTATCTTGGGTTTGGGAGGATCTTGAGAAGTCTTGAGATATCTTGCATTTTGCATATCCAGGGATTTATGGCTTTGCTTTCCTTAAAGTATCTAAATGCAGATTAAATTTTACATGTTGATTATTTAGACCCTATGGATGGCAAAATGCACTGTTCTAGAAAGAACCGATTATTTTGTAGATAAACATTGAAATAGTGATCATTAATTTCACTGTATGAATTTTTTGTACAGATGCAACTTTGTTTGTCTTCATCAATCATGTGGGAGCATTTAATCCCTTCCATGCTTGCTCTATGTTTGAGTACCTTGGTTTATGAGCAAGTATCAAGCAACTTACCACAGTGACTTGGTAGGTACATGTGCACCTCCACCATGGAGAGTTGGGAGACATTTGTACATCTTTTGTTTTGTAGTTTCATAGTGTTTTTGTAATCTTGTCTTTGTAAATGTTTTTGTTTTGTAATTTCATGATGTTTTTGTAATCTTGTCTTTGTACATGTTTTTGTTTTGTAGTTTCATGATCATTTTGTAATCTTGTCCTTATACATGTTTTTGTTATAAAATTTAATGGTGTTTTTGTAATCTTGTCCTTGTACATGTTTTTGTTTTGTAATTTCATGATGTTTTTGTAATCGTGTCTTTATACATGTTTTTGTTTTTGAGTTTCATGGTGCTTTTGTAATGTTGTCTTTGTACATGTTTTTGTTTTGTAGTTTCATGGTGTTTTTGTAATCGTATCTTTGTACATGTTTTTCTTTTTTAATTTCATGGCGTTTTTGTAATCTTGTCTTTGTACATGTTTTTAGTGTTATATATTAAAGTGCTTAGAGTTTCTGAAGATTGGGCACTGTACTATGTCCACATTATTATTATTATTATTATTATTATTATTACTATTATTATTATTTAGTATGCTTTTATTATGCTTTATACGATGTTGAAAATTTACTTGTTTCAACAAATAAGAAGGAGCCTTGATGAAGCGATTGACATGGAACTTTAGGATTATATTTGTAATGTTGGATATAATTCTTTGCATAACATTGGAACAGAACAACATTGATATGGGACACTGACAGATTGACTATTGGAAGACACATATTCAATAAATTATAAGGTTGAAGGAAGAGACACATGTGCTCAATGCACTCGCAAAGGAATGAAGGAATACTCAAGCATTGGTTGCTTTTGAATCTGTGTAGTTTTTTGCATCTCTCTTTTTCTCTTTCTAGATTCTCTCTCTCTCTCTTGTTACCTTCCTCTTTTTCTCTATCAATGTATCTCTGCAATCGGATCTTTTTCTCCCAGAAAGTACTAGCTGTGCAGCATCAGGAGGTAATAATTATATCATTAAAATTAGTTTTACCCCACCACCGACCCAAAACAAAATACATTTTTACAAATGATCAGGTATAATTTGATCACAGAATTGCATGTAAAACCCATCTATCTTTCGCTGCATACACTCTGTGCCTCTTTCTTATTTGCTGATTAGAACAATGAAGTGCAACATACAAGAATAGAACTATGAAATGTTGCATACAGGAATACACTGTCCCTCACTATAACAGTAATAGGATCACAGTAAAATGCTTCCTTTCGATGATGTTTGGCATGCCAAAATTATACGAAGAGTCAAGAGTCAACTGGTAAAGAAATAATTCAAAAAATATTGTATTGGTTTTATTGTTCAATGAATTATACCAGAATGGAAGATGATAATCAAAATATGTACAGGCCAAGGTCAGTTTGTACAATGAATTGCACCAAATGAGGAAATATTTACAGGCCAAGGTCTTATTGTAAGATGAATTGCACCAAATGAGAAAATACTTACAGGCCAAGGTCTTATTGTACAATGAATTGCACCAAATGAGAAAATATTTACATGCCAAGGTCTTATTGTACACTGAATTGCACCAAATATTTACAGGTCAAGGTCTTATCATGCATTGAATTGCATCAAATGAGAAAATATTTACAGGCCAAAGTCTTATTGTACACTGAATTGCACCAAATGAGAAAATATTTACAGGCCAAGGTCTTTGTGTACACTAAATTGCACCAAATGAGAAAATATCTACGGCCAAGGTCGTATTGTACACTGAAATGCACCAAATGATAAAATATTTACAGGCCAAGGTCTTTGTGTACACTGAATTGTACCAAATGAGAAAATATTTACAGGCCGATGTCATATTGTACACTGAATTACACCAAATATTTACAAGCCAAGGTCTTATCATACACTGAATTGCGCCAAATGAGAAATTATTTACAGGTCAAAGTCTTATCATACACCGAATTGCAGCAAATGAGAAAACATTTACAGGCCAAGGTCTTATTGAACACTGAATTGTATCAAATATTTACAGGCCAAGGTCTTATCATATACCGAATTGCAGCAAATGAGAAAACATTTACAGGCCAAGGTCTTATTGAACACTGAATTGTATCAAATATTTACAGGCCAAGGTCTTATCATACACCGAATTGCACCAAATGAGAAAACATTTACAGGCCAAGGTCGTATTGAACACTGAATTGTATCAAATATTTACAGGCCAAGGTCTTATTGTACACTAAATTGCACCAAATGAGAAAATATTTACAGGCCAAGGTCGTATTGTACACTGAATTGCACCAAATATTTACAGGACAAGGCCTTATCATACACTGAATTGCACCAAATGAGAAAATAATTGCAGGCCAAGGTCTTATTGTACACTGATTTGCACAAAATGAGAAAATATTTACAGGCCAAGGTCCTGTTGTACACTGAATTGCACCAAATATTTACAGGCCAAGGTCTTATCATACACTGAATTGCACCAAATGAGCAAATATTTACAGGCCAAATTTTTATTGTACACTGAATTGCACCAAATGTTTACAGGCCAAGGTCGTATCAAACACTGAATTGCACCAAATGAAAACACATTTATAGGCCAAGGTCTTATTGTACACTGAATTGCATCAGATCAGAAAATATTTACAGGCCAAGGTCTTACTGTACACTGAATTGCATCAGATCAGAAAATATTTACAGTCCATGGAGATCATGCAGTATTAGTTTTACATATACTGACCTTGACCTTTAAGTCAGAAGGACAATACCAAAGATTCAATTTAAGATCAGTTTAGAACACCATAAGACAGACACGTTAAAACATAATTTGCTTATTCTGGTGCTATTCTTTGGTATAAACTCATATGAAACATTAGATCAGAAGAAAATCTAAATGTGTATCAAAGATAATCATATGACCTTTTTGCTTATGTAGGCAGTTGGCATAGAAGATACCGAAAAACACGCACTCCTGTTTATTTTATTAGTAAACATCATTCATCATATACACTGTTTTGTTAAACTCCATGCATTTAAATGGACATTATTCTTATATTTTTGGTATTTATAGTTGATTATTCACCCTATGTACCTTACGGTAGAATGATGTATAAGTAGTCAATATAAAATAGGTTATTATAATTGTTATATTTTGTCAAACTTGCAAGAACTCCAACAAATCTTTTTGTCCAGTTCCTGCGACCACTGTTCAGTTGACTAATGGCTCAGGCCAAATATTATCCTCATCAGTAATTATTGTCAGGGGACAGGGTACTGATATCAGATGCAGCACTGATCCCAGTGATAGCAGGCCTCAGCAATATTGCAGTGCTACTATAGGCAGGGAAACCAGTCACCATTAATAATTGAGGACCAGTCTATTTCCACAACACCTGACCCAGTAACAGTACCAGGACAGCCTGAGTTAGACCTGCTGATATCCTACATTACATGGACACTGACAGGAAGTGCATCATATCATAATATGTATATATTCTGTCAAGCTCAAGATGAGACCAACATTGGGAACTATACAAAGTCAGATGAAGTTCAGCTCGGTGTAGTGTGTATGTATATGGAGGCCTTAATTATAATATTGTGTTATAGTGTGTATGTATATAGGGGTCTTAATTATAATATTGTGTTATTGTGTGCATTATATAGATGTCTTAATTATAGTATTGTGTTACTGTGTGTAAGTGTAAAGATGTCTTAATTATGATATTGTTACCATATGTAAGTATAAAGAGGTCTTAATTATAATATTGTTTTAGAGTTTAAGTATAAAGAGGTCTTAATTATAGCATTGTGTTACAGTGTTTAATTATAAAGAGGTCTAAATTATAACAATTTGTTACAGTGTGTAAGTATAAAGAGTTCTTAATTATTATATTGTGTTACAGTGTGTAACTATAAAGAGATCTTGATTATAATAGCTGAGTAGTTGAGATAGTAAATATTGATTACTTGTAACTATGTCCAGGTATAAATTTAATAGTAAGATATTAATAGTTCTGTGACTTAATCCTTAGGGATGATACTGTCACTGTACCATTATATATATATATATATATATATATATATATATATATATATATATATATATATATATATTCTGTTAATCAGAATGTAAAAATAATATATGAACTTCACTGTAGCTGGAAAAGTGTCAGCATAGTATGAATTGACTTGTGTTTGCATCAATTGCATCAAGATGTACATTGTATAACCTTAAAGTACCAGTCACACAGGCTGTGGTTGCATTTTGTGCCTACTTTTTCATTAGTAGGTGTCATTGTTATTGAATGGTCTGTCATCCATTGTCCATTAGACATTTGTCAGTTCATTAGGATAAGTTTATTATTGCTGCTCCTTCTAACTTACTTGGACGATTGCAGTGAAACTTTACGTGCACACTGATCTTTTGTCACATTGGTCCTAAATGAAAATGATGCGAACTGACCCTCAATGTTGCTATTGTAGTGGCCATCTTGAAGATACTGTTATCTCTAAATGTTCCCAACTGAATGTCCATATCAACATGGAGTTTTCGCCAGTTGACTTCTTATTATATCTATTTTTAGTCCTATATGAAAATGGTGCCAATCTTACATACAGTATGGTACCATGATGGCTATTTTAAAAATCCCACTCTCGATACACCCCATGAAAGGATGGTTGTAATTACAAAGTGTTTTACTAAAAGACTTCTAACATGTACACTTGGTCCTAAATAAAAAGGGTGATAATCTGACATCCAGTATCTCCACCATGGCACCTATTTGGAAGATCTTATTGCCGAAGAATATCAAATATTATTTAAATGCTCGGCAGATAATATGAAGAAATGGCCTTTTCATGAATTAATGAAAATTAGTTTTGGCCATTAGAGCTTCAGTACCTTTGTGGTTGATTGCATATACCTATAAATGGTGATTATTGTTTAATTTCCCTTATTGTTGATTGATTTTCCTTGGAAGAACATCATACAAATATAGAGTGGATCAACATTGCTAGAAAAGACCATCCAAGATGTATGATGCAGTGTAAACTGGATTGAATTTATTTTTATTATATTACATTTAATGTGCTGTGTATCAGGAAAATTATAACTTTTTCTACTGCTCCGGTGGCCAAGTGGTTAGAGATCTGACTCAGATGCAGGAGATCGTGGGTTCAAACCCTGGCCAAGTCTTACCAAAGACTCTAAAAATGGTACTAATAGCTGCCTTGCTTGATGCTCAGCATTAGTGTTAGGACCAGTTGGCCTGGTGTCAGGAGAGTGTGACTGGGTGGGACGTGTAGTGTCTGTCTGTGGCATGATGTCCCAGTGCTAGACATCACTATAACAGCCACTCTGCATATATTGTAGCGAATAGACTGAAATGTTTTTAAAGCTACGTTAAAAATCCAAATCACACACACACACACACGCAGAGAACGTTCTCCAGTACTGGTAATGGTTGGACCAGATGTCTAATTTTCTTGACCGAACTTGCTGCCAGTTGCCATCATGACAATCTTTAGTTAATCCAGATGTCTGATTTTCTTGAACCATCTTATTGCCAGTTTGCTGTTGTAAAAGACCATAGTGATTTTAAATGTCTGGAATTTGAGTGATGATAACAAAGGTGAAGATTACTGAATAATCAGGAATGGACAACATACTTTGTTAAGATTATATTACAATGAAATTGTAGAACATTTTTTTTATAGATCAGGAAGGCACTTACATAACTACATTAACACATGCTTTAACTGGAATAATTTATGTTACGAGTCATTGTTGTTGTAGGGTGTAATGCCATTTTTCAGCACATGATAGGTTATACATGGCAGCCAGTATCAGTAGTGGAGGAAGAACCCAGGAAAACTCCGGAAAGATCCACCGACCCATGAGAAGCTACTGGCAAGCTTTCGTACATACCCACATTGGCCGAACCTGAGACTTGAACCCACGCAGACAGAGTTGAGATGACAGTGATCTGTAGTGGTGAGTGCTTTAGACCACTCGGCCACTCTAGGCCCCACGTTACGAGTCTATGCTCTTAAAATAAGTAACAGAAAAGAGTGATAATTTATCATCTTGAAAAATTCATTATTCATTATTTATAAGGACGTGATGTAAATATCTTTTATTAAATTATTAGGGAATCATTAACATATCATGAATTATTAAAATATTAGGAATTATTAAAACAATAATCAGACAAATATTAGGAATCATCAAAATATTAATAATTTTTAAAATATTAGTAATTGTTCAATATTACAAATTATTAGACCATTAGGAATTATTACATTAGGAATTACTCTCTCAGACAAATATATGAAGAAAATGGCAATTACAAAAATACCCTTAGTAACAGCTTATTGTCAAGATACCATGATATGCAGCACATGTGTATGGAATATACTCTAAAATGACTCATCTGGGCAGTGTTTTAATGCATGCTGGGTTCCCACGCTACCAGGAAATCTTTTAAAAGTTCGGAGAAATTATAATTTTTTCCCGACTGTGAAAAGTCCTTGAATTTTGCAAATATTGATGAAAGTCGGAAAAACCTGGGAATTTTCCGCCAGCACTTGATGCCCGAAACTATTACGTAATTGAGTCGTAACTAAACTGATCGTGAGTTAAATTTATCAAGTTCTAACCAGAATATTCAGAGGGTGCAGTATGGATCATTTGGGTGCTTGCAATAAACATATATGCTGAGTAAATCCAAAATGCTCAGTGGATTAGTAGACTTTTATTTTCAAAGTTATCTCAATATCTGTATGTTTCCTTACAAGGAAGGTATGAAAACTGTTTATCATCACAAGAGGCCAACATGGTGGTGGCAAAGCATAGCCATTTACTGGATGGCCAAACAAACTTTAAACGTTGTTAGATCGAGTGATACGTGCATGAAATCGATATGAAAATTACCTAATTTCTCAGTAATTGTGACTATTATAATCGTTATGTCTTTAATCTGCTGAAGCCCAATATAAAACTACGGCGTTGATGAAATGTGACCTGGTACTCGCGATATGCATTGCTAGTCGCATGAGTACACAAACTAACAACAAAAAATATTAAATGAAAGTTGTATACTGGTTGTAATAAAAGTATAAAAACGAAGTAACACAACATTTTCCATATTTATATATTCTAAGAACAACTTCTGGAGTTTTGTTGTATCACGTTACTACCACGTTCACACGTACTCTCTGCTTGATAAATCAGACTGGCCAGAATGCTGGTTTATACAAAAGTATCAGACTTTAATTTAATATAATTGAATTTCTGTACAACAGCATTAAAATCGAGTTTGTTGTTGATATCATGTGACTATTGGACTTCCAATCTTGTCCTTTGAGATTTGTGAAGTCATGTAACTAGTAATGTAAATGGTGAGTACAGGTTCAGGTTTTATCTTTGCCGTAGTTTCGTCTAGTCTATCAGTGGATTAAAGACATAACGATTATAATACTTACCATTTCTGAGAAAATAAATAATTTTCCTATTGATTTCATACAGGTATAAATCGATATAACATATATTTAAATTTTCTAGGCCCGCTGGTAAGCGACTACAATATGCCGCTACTTCACGGTGGCAGCAAATTCCAAGTTTTCTATATGCAATTGCAATGACCACACACCCAAATGTCCAAATATAAAAAATGGGGTGGGAATATTCAGAGGGAACCTGGATTACAAAACGGACTGCTATTCGTTTGAAGCCAAATTTTTATTCCAAATTGTTGAATCTCAGAGCTCAAAGGAAAAATTGTCGTCTCTTGCATTACATATTAAAAACTACACGAGCCCTTGTATCAATACTGGCTTGGGTTTAACATATTACAAGAAGACAAGTTTACAGAAAATTCAGTCCTTGTTTATACAAAAGTATATAATCTTGAAGGTCTTTTGTCAAAATTTAAATCAGCCCTTTTTAAACTGTTTTTTAAATGATGGATTTTTAACCAGATCATCTTAAGGAGATTATGTTGTTTGAAAAATCTTGTTTGGGATTTTATTGGCACAGATAAATTCAGGGTCAAACTCTTTTTGTTACAAGACAAGATTCTAATTATTTGCGTTTATTGTTTTTTTTATATACTGTAATAGGAAATATTTACTTTCTATAAGATGCATATACATATTACTATATAATTCTTTAGAATTAAAGGTTTGAAAGGCAACAAAACTAATTTATGTTTAGTATGTTGTTCCCACTTAGTAAACTAATGCAAGTCAGCAAAATAAAGTTAGAATTTTTATTCTTTACATTGAAATGACTTTGCATGCCAATTTATAGGAATCTAATCAAACTTGTTTTATGTGATACATTTTGTGGTTTTGTACATAATCATGTTTTCTGACTTAGATGTTTTGGAAAGTCTTGAAAGAAAAACATCTTTAAATTTAGAAAGTGCATGTATTATAATCTAATATGTTTTTTAATTCCATTCAGTAATTGTCATTAGTGAACCTTGAAAAAAATAATTTCATCCTGGAAATTTATCTTTAGAAAAGTATGGAACCATGTGCATGGAATATACTCTAAAATGACTCATCTGGGCCATGTCGACTTTTAATGCATGGAATACACTCTAAAATGACTCATCTGGGCAGTGTAGATTTTTTTTAATGCATGGAATATACTCTAAAACGATTCATCTGGGCAGTGTAGATTTTTAATGCATGGAATAGATTCTAAAATGACTCATCTGGGCAGTGTAGATTTTTAATGCATGGAATATACTCTAAACTGACATCTGCGCAGTGTAGATTTTTAATGCATGGAATAAACTCTAAAATGACTTATCTGGACCATGTCGATTTTTAATGCATGGAATATACTCTAAAATGACTCAGCTGGGCAGTGTAGATTTTTAATGCATGGAATATACTCTAAAATGACTCATCTGGGCAGTGTAGCTTTTTAATGCATAAAATATACATTAAATTGCTCTTCTGGACAGTGTAGATTTTTAATGCATAAAATATACGCTAAATTACTCATCTGGGTGGTATAGATCTTTTAATGTATGGAACATACACTAAATTGATTCATCTGGGCCATGCATATTTTTAATGCGAGAATATATACTGAAATGACTCATCGGAACCATGCAGATTTTTAATGCATGGAATATACACTGAAATGACTTGGCTCATGTAGATTTCTCCTTCAAAAACTTCCAGCCCGACTAAAAGATGAAAATTGTCTTTTTCTGTCTGTCTCATATAGACAGAGGGCATTAGTTCTTGCCCATTACCTCCCCTTGCCACCACCAAGTGTCGCCAGGTTTTAGTTTAGCTGCTGTACTGATAAAATCATAAATTTTACCGCCAACAATCCAAGCCATTGTTGTGTTCAAATTGGACAATCCAGCTGTCATTTTGGATTTATGTTTTGGGACCATCATTCTCTTGCAGGTTGTATTCATTATTTTTACAATTTCTGCTAAATTTGAGTAGCTTTGTTACCTTTCTGGGCGTCGTCTATTTACACTATGCTGTTGTTGATCTCATGTTTTCATTTATGAGTTGGCATGACTCTGCCTATTAGTGCTTGCTTCATTAGTAGTGGATTTGGGTTTAGTGAGTTATTGATGTGCTGCATTGCTGATGCATGCTTTGTTTTCCATTATTTTGTTATTTCATCTAATACATGAGACGTATAATTTCAAAACATAGTCAATACCGCATTGAATACAATACTATTTTCAATAACTCTGTTAGTAATGGCGAATATACATTAGCGAATTAGTAAAATGATGAATAACTAATTTATGCTATGTTTTCTCTTCATTTGTTAATTCAGCAGAATGTCAGCTAAATGCTATAATTGTAACTTCAGTACATGGAAGTTTACTATGACTCAAAATGGATATTGTTTGTGACACAGAGTGTACGTAATACGTGTCAGAGAAAGTCTGGGCTACAGTATTTGCAAGTTAGTAACATTCAGAATTGCTAATTTATTCTTTATTTTCTCTTCTTGTCATTTCAGGAGAAATGTATACCAAATTCATGAAATGCAAAGTTCAAAGCAATGGTCCATAAGGCATCAAAGGGAAGGAAAGATGGAATAAGTTGTGGAAGACAACCTAAAGTTCATTGCTGGTGATTCTGACTCATTGGAGTAGTGCCCCCTCCCCTGGTGGGCATAAGTCCCCTCGCATGTACTTTGGGCTTGTAAATCAGGATGCATGGGGTTTGTACTGGATCCTTTGGATTCGACTCATTATACCAACATCTCGATCTTTTCACTGAAACGGTTCCGCCAACTAGGATTTAAGTGGATCTCACCGACAGACCAGTCCTTCTAGCTACACTGTTGGTGACGTACCTTACTATGCCAGGGGTTACAGTGAGAAATGTGTCTATCAGCTTGCCCCTTGTAGTGGCCGGTACTGCTGATAGCAAACCCAGATTGGGACTCCGCTCATTGACTGTGACAAAGCTCGTTCAAATCAACTATACTCAGATATGATCATGGAATGGACTGAATTTAGCTTTAAGGCCACAATCGAGGATATTTTAGTGTGTTGGCAGCTTCAGAATGCCCTCCACCACCTACTGCTACTCAAAACTATAACTTCTCGCAACCATATATTTTGATGAGGAGGAAGAGACACCGACTCCATCCCCAATCAGCTTAAATTAAGAAGATTCAAGACCGGCTTTCAAGTAAAATTGGTGATCCAGGTATTTCCAGGGCTTTCTTTTCATTCTCATCTTGCTGGCATAGAACTGTACGTCCTCAATGTTTAATTTGACCCCATTAACAATATACATATTCCGACTCTCAGAGACATCAGACCATAGCCACGCTTGGGAGGTGATGGCTAGTATCGCTAGAAACATCAACCAGGCAGCTCACCATACCATGGCCATTGCCTAGATGGCTTTGGTCAACTTAAGACCAGATATGTTATGACACGTCTGCTGTTCATGTCACTCATGGTATCCTTGTTGTACAGTTGACCCTGTTTGAGTCACCATTGCATTTAGGATGAATAGTTGAAGAAGTTCGGAGGCAGGCAGCTCAGGAATTGACCCTCCAACTTCACCCTTAACCCACACAGGCACTTGGAAACACTCGTCCCCCACCAGTGCACAGGGATGTCAAACAGACTCAGGACAAGGGATCTTTTCAGCCAGATGTACAAAAAAGATGGTGGAGATTGTGCAAAGGTCACAATCATCAGTGCTTTATTTAAGGCTGTTTCTTATTTAGAGGCCAAACATTGATTTGAGTTACCTCAACCAATACATTGTAATACATTGTAATACAAAAATTCAAAACAGAAATGGCAACATCAATCTGCCTATCCATCGAAAATGACAAGTTTTCCATCAGTGTCTTTCTGGTGGATTCATGTTTACATGTCCCTATCCACCCCACATAACATACATTTCTTTGATTTGCCTACTGCAACAAAGTTTATCAGTTCAAAGTCCTACCCTGTGGCCTTAACATCAGCCTTGGATTTTTACCAAGATTATGGATTGTGTCATCACCCTGTTCCAGTTGACTTCATCTACAATGATGGCAGTATATCTGTGTTCTGATTTCGCAGTTTCTACATTGGTGAAACAATTTTCATAGCAATCTTGTCCGACACTCTATCCAGAAGAGGTTAAGTCCTTCATGCAGAATGGTCTCACCATCAATCGGTCTTTACATGGATTTACACACTTTGAGGGCATCTGTTGATTGACCTTTTGTGACAAGGTGGATTCACAAATTACCAATCTTCATCCTTCCAGTCCCAGACCCAGAAGCCTGGGCCATGGATGCACTGTCAGTCTGTTGGGAGGGGTTGTGGGCATTTGTCTACCCTCTCAAAGTCCTGATGCCAAGTGCAATTCAGAAGTTACAGGATCAGAAATGCAAGATGATTCTTATAGACCGTCTCAGATGAGACAAGTCCAGGGCCACCGATCTACTCAATCAAGCGATCTGCTAGGGCAGATTCTAGCCAGCCTGAGTCTTCTCAAGCAATCACGGTCATAGATGGTCCTTTCCCGCCTGACCATCTTCTGCATGCCTGGCTCTTATCAGGTTGACAACCAATTCAAACCTTTGATCACGGAAATAATCTAAAGTGCATGAAGGCCATCCACTCAGAAGGCTCACGAGAGATATTGGTGTGTCCTTAGGGACTGGTGCTATGCCAATATTTGTGTCCCTCTGAGTGCCTCAATCCGTCAACTGGCCAACTTTTTTCTCTGGCTCTTTGTAGAGAAACAGTTTGCCCTAATTACTATCAAAGGATACTGCTCCATGATATTGGACACATTCTATGATATTGGGCATGACACAGACCTTCTGATATTTTTATTCAATTTTGATCTCAAATGATTAAAATACATCATCCTGTTTCAAAAATGGAATATATATATAGGGTTTTTACATGTCTCAATTACATGAAATTCAAGTTTCTAACCCACACTTCACTAAAGTTACTATCATGCGAGACATGTTTCCTGATAACTTCAGTTTCCACATGCAGGGTAAGTGAGCTGCATGCCCTTTCTGTCGACCTGAACTATCTTCAGTTCTGATTGGATCTTTCAATGGTCCTCCTGACACAACCAGATTTTGTAGCCCAAAATAGGCTACCATCCATCGGTAATCAAAGAGTCAGCATTCACTCACTCTTATCCTTGGACTGGGCAAGAGCAGCAGCCATGGAAGATTCTGCTAGCGCACTCATGCACTATTTGAAGTACACAGAGACCAGTCATAGCAGGAGAAAATGTCTCATCCAGTTTTGCCTTGAAACATGATATTACCCCTCAAGCGCTTGCTTCATGGCTGAATTGGATTATTGGGTCAATTCGCTCTGCATGGTCTGAGGTCTCACGAGATCAGAGTAGTCTTATGAAGATTACCATTCATGAGATTTGAGCCATCTCAGAATCATCTCAGCGAGCCTTATGTTCAAAATAATATTTTGATCTGAGATATAATGGAAGCTGTTGGCTGGCATGCAGAGCCAGCCTGCTTGAGTTTTATCTCAATGATTTAGCTTCGCAAAGTCAAACCTTGAATCAGATAGGTTTGGTGGCAGCAGTACAGATGGCCACCAAATCCAATCAAAACAATCAACACAGCCTATCATCTTTAATGGATTTGCCAGTGACATTTTTGTAGGTAAAAAGATTTTCAACATTTATCTTCTTAACTGTATGTGAGGGTCACTGATGAAGTGATCTTATGCGGTGTTGCTTATATATTTAGGAGAATGGATTATTATTCACATGAGGAATCCAGCGCAAGATACTCAAGGTAGGATACTCAAGGTAGGATGGTCAACATTCCCGCCTCCTATTATCGTACTGTAAATGTGATTGGGGAATGTATTTGATGGAGGGAGTAAAGTTTTAAGTAAATTATGTTTCTCTAAGAACATTTATCCAATCACATTACTTAAAAAAACCCTCTAAACCACTCTGCAAGCATCCTTGTTAGTATGTCTCTCAGCCAAAAACTAGTGACACCTAGCATTGGCAAGGGGAGGTAATGAGCATCAGTTATTGCCCTTTGTCTATATAAGATCGACAGAAAAAGAAAATGTTCATTTTTTAGTTGGCCTGGATTCACAAGATAGCAGGCTAGTATTCCTAACGTAATGTGATTGGGTAAGCATTTTTGGAGAAACATAGTTTACATCAAAAGTTATACACTAAATTAGCTCCTCTGGGCCATGTCGGTTTTAATGTGTGGAAAATACACTAAATTAACTCCTCTGGGCTATGTAGATTTGAATGCATGGAATATATACTAAAACGACTCATATGGGCCATGTAGATTTGAATTCATGGAATATATACTAAAATGACTCATCTGGGCCATGTAGATTTGAATGTATGGAATATATACTAAAATGACTCATCTGGGCCATGCAGATTTGAATGCACTGAATATATACTAAAATGACTGAACTGGACTATGTGGATATTTAATGATTTTATTAATTATATTTTATTATTCAGATCCTCCAGTTGTTCATCTTTCCACATACCAATCTATATATAATGTGAAAGCATGCCAGTCTACAATTAATGTGACATAAGGCATGCAATGTTGGTGTTGCTGGTGTTTATTGTTTGAGATAAAGGATGTGAATGTGGTTTTTGTGCTGTAATCAGAATGGCTTCAGTTTTATCATCATTCATCTGCAGTGTGTTACATGTCATCCATGATTTCACATCAGAAATGCACCTCTCTACACCCTGGATGGTAGCATCAAATTCAGTTGGGTGGCTAGATTTGTATGTCTGGGTATCATCAGCGTACAGTTGGTGAGACACTTGATGATGACACTTGAGAGCGGCAGAGTATATAGAATGAAGAGAACAGGTCCAAGAACAGCCTCTGTGGAACACCACAACATAGATTAACTGGGCTGGAGTATATTCCATTTGCAATTTCTGTCCTGTTGACCAAGTAGGACTTTAACAACAGTAAGGCTGTGAATGCCAAATACATGCTGGAGATGGGGAAGTAATATATCATGGTCTATTGTGTCAAATGCTGCAGACAAAGAACACAAGTATGCACAAAATACTTACAACAGGTGACAGCTACGATGTTTAAAATTTTAGTCCTGATAAGCATGATTTATAGACTTTCTACATCCCAAATTCCTATATAAATGGTAATAAAATCATCTCAGATGCCAAAGACATAGCTGAACATCTAAACAACTATTCCTACGTTGTGCTAATAATATGAAATTAAATGACCAACAACAGACTATTAAAAATAAGAATATTTGGTCTCCAAAGTTCAGAACTTCTTTGTAAATAACTTGAAATAATGGAAATAGCAAATGAAGTCATATGTCACTCTCCCCCACAAATGTAATAATCTAAAAAGCACATGATTGGGGTACATACAGTAGATCCAAAATGGTTAAAACTAAATGCTGATATAGTATACAAGTTTGAACCACACATGATAAACTCAAACCTACAATGTGATACATTTTTCTTATGCCCTAGAGAGGGCAGGGGATTATCAATTCAAATTCTCTGTAAGAATGATGAATATATGTAACTATTCCATTTAAATTGCACATTACCTAGTATGGAATACCTCATATGGCTTATAATAATAAATAAACTAATACTAAACATATAATGAAACTTCTAAAGCATGTAGTAAACGTTATACATGATATTGATCCAATGACACAACCCTAGGACATGTTAAATTTTAAAACTTTTTCCCTTCTGATTAAAGAATTTCATATCATAAATATCTTTTGGTTGGTGAAGCACTTCAAAATTTAACACCGCCTTACATGAATGAATCAATAATGCTGCCATTATGTTCAATTTAAGCAACCCAAACCATGAACTAACGTGTTGAAAAAGACAAATATATACATACACACACACACACACACACACATATATATATATATATATATATATATATATATATATATATATATATATATATATATATATATATATATATATATATATATATATATATATATATATATATATATATATATATATATATATATATATATATATACATATATACATATATATATATACATATATATATACATATATATATATATATATATATATATATATATATATATATATATATATATATATATATATATATATATATATATATATATATATATATATATATATATATATATATATATATATATATACACACACACACACACGGGATCTTCTGAATGGAATCAGATACCGCTTGAGACGAAGAGCAATTACTCAAGTAATGTTGAAAATAGAACTCAAAGGTGTCAATGCGTCACATTTGAAAGCAATGTGATTTGTATTATTCGGGTAGTATCACAACTCTATGGTCCTAAACTAAGTAATAGAAAAGAGCAAAACCAAACAAGTTGTGTAAAATTTAACAATTAATTAATATACCTAGATTACAATGTTTAAAAAATGCAAAAAAAGAACTTTTGTTATTGCAAATAAAGCCTAAATAATCCTAAAATTTCTAGCACAGGTCCTAATGATCAAAGTTCAGAACAACAACAGCCTTTTGTTGAATAACAATAATGCAATCCTAGAATATATCCTTATTTGAATTTCAGTATGAAGCCAAGTCTCTATTTCCAAGAATGTTATTTTTGATCACTTTGTCATTTCAGAGAAGAATGACGTGAACTAAATGATTTGAATAAATAACTTCCAGTCCAAATGAAACAATGTACACAACAATAAAATAATTTATTCTGCTTAGATGTTACAGCATGAATGAATTATTTCTAGATAAACAAGATTATTTAGTCCTCTACTTGACCTCAGATCACAATTACCTTTTACGAAAGAAACTAATACATAAAGGAAAATTTCATTCTGGAAGGTTCCAGAGGTTTACAAGATAAAATCTTGATTATAATTAGAAGGTCTGTTACTAAAATTATAATATAAAATGTGGTAAACAACAGGTAGACCCAGCATTTCATGGGTAATTTCCAATGTTAAGGATTCAGATTGAGGTAAACATGTTGTTTGCAAATCTTAAATTAGTAATTCAGGTCGGGTAGAAAATTAAGTTGATTTTTGACAGGGTCAACTCTAGAATACCAATGACCATAGCATATAATGAATCCAAATAAATAATGCAAATTAAATATACATAACAATAGAGGGTCAAAGCAAATCATTTATTGGATGGGGAGAAAACAGTCATGTTATTGCAGCTGAAAAGGCAGTTGCTTTTTGAGCCAGTGTACCAGGTATTGTTTAATATCTTTGTTTATTTTGCCTGTGAAACTTAAAGCTGTCTCTGAACAAAATATTTCATCTTTTTAAAGCTATATGAATTACTTCCCATTTCATTAAGTTCAGGGATCATTCAGTATTTAAAAGTTAACTATAAAGGAAGGTGAAATTTGATTCAAGGGTGACAAAGAATAACCATATGCAGGTGGGTTTTTTTACATTTCCAATTCCTAATGCACTTCTCACTCTCTTTTCATCTCAGCAAGCTGATCTGTTATCTTATCCGGATATTATTTGCTGTGAACAGCTGTTTCCAATTAGGGCATGTACAATTTGGCATGTACAATAAGGCATGTACAATTTGGATGACCAAAGAATCTTTCCTTGCTTTTATAATATAATATTAGCTGTCATTCATTATTGTTTTGTCATCGTGCACAAAAGAAACTAAGATCAGTGATTATTTAAAGTCATTGATTTAATTGGTTGGATCAATTAATGATGCAGGGTACAGTAATTATGTGTGGAACATAAATTTGGAAGAGAACATATGAAATGCATATTTTATGATTTTTTTCTCTGGTACACATTAAACAATCTTGATGTAGTAATATTAGTTATAATAATAACAATGCTAATATTTGTTCCATGGTATTTGTTCAAAAATCAATTTTAAAGATGAACCTTTGAACAGAGGTCACCTGTGCACAAAAGCTAGTTTTAGCCTTTTCCCACGAGTGGCCACTGTTGGCAGGTTTGAATGTACCTAGAGTTGCATACACTGATATTGTACTTACATCATTACCTGTACATTGACTTATAAGTAAGGCTGTAACATTTACATATATATATGGCTTAGTTTAGTTTACAGCCAGTAAACGCTTACACAATCTCTAGCCATGTAAATGAATGCATATTTGAAATTTAGAATCTGAGTCTGAGATTGTTTGAATCGAAGTGTTACCATTTGTCTTCTACAAATAAAAGCCCTATTTTTTCTAAGTTATATTTCCCTTCTATAAAGAACCAGAATCATATTTAAAATTCTGAAATATTCTGTGATGAAATAGCATATGGAGGAATTTAAAATTCTATTTGGGTAGGTAAATAAAAGGCTTAATGTTACAGATTGATAAGTATATAGAAGGCCTTAATGTTGTATACTGATATGTTTACCATATTTTATATTCTAATTATAACTAAGATTATATTTTGTAAACATTAGGAATCTAGTAGAAGGTTATTTCCATTAGGAAACAGTTCTTGTTTTTTTTTTAGAAAATGATAAGCGTGACCTGAGGTCAAGTAGAGGACTATATAATGTTGATTTTCTAGAAATTATTAATTCATGCTTTAAGGTCTGAGCATAATCATTTGTATTATAGCAGTGTCCAGTAGATCATTTGGGCTGGAATTTTGTTAAATTCAAATTCCTTATTCACTGGAAATACAAAGTGCTCATCAAAAAGCATCATTCTTGGACAAAGAGACATGAATTTATAGTGATATTTCAAACAAGGATATCCTTTTGGATTGTATTAATGTGATCCAACAAAAGACTACACATCACCACTACATGGGCCACCACAGGTAAATCAACACTTCCGACATTGGATTTAATCTAGAATTCCACTAAATTTTATTCAGAACTTTAATCATTAGGACTTGTTTCTGTAATTCTAGGATTATTAGCGATTTAATTCGGAATACTGTAAGCTCATGTTCAATTTTTACAAATCTTATTGCTTCTTATTGATTTCTATTACTTATTTTAAGACCATATATACATTATAATAGGAAAGCCCCTTGGAATACACACATTGTGGGTAAATGAAGGCATAGGAAAGACCCTTGGGATGCGCACAAAGTGTAGGTTAATGGATACATAGGAAAGCCCCTAGGGATGCACACAAAGTTTTGTAAACGCAGGCACAGGAAAGACCCTTGGAATAAACACAGAGTGCAGGAGGTCAGGCCCGAGTGGCCAAGTGGTCTAAAGAGCTCTCCGTTATGGATCATTGCCATCTCACCTCTGTCTGTGTGGGTTCGAGTCTCGGATTCAGCCAATGTGGGTATGTGAAAAAGCTTGCCAGTAGCTTCTCGTGGGTCGGTGGTTCTTTCTGGGGTTTTCCTGGGTTCTTCCTCCACCATTAATACTGGCTAGCATGTATAGCCTATCTTGTGCTGAAAATTGGCATTAAACCCTACAACAACAACAGAGTGCAGATAAATGCAGGCATATGAAAACCTTTTGGGATACAAACAGTGTAGGTAAATGCAGCATAGGAAAGCCCCTTGAGATACACAAAGTGTAGCTAATGCATGGATAGGAAAGTCCCTTGGGATACACAGAGTGTAGTTAAATGCATGGACAGAAAAGCCCCTTGGGATACACAGCCAACCTGAATTTCTAGTGTTTCTCTGTAGGTTTTACGTAACAAAAAGAGTTTTGTAAAATTGAAAACATAATTTATATCCCTAAAATACAACTTGAAAAATTAAAAACGAACTTACAGTATGGTGAATGAAATCCGTAATAGTCTTGAATGTTCTATGAAGTCCAAACGTACCAAGTAATCCAAAATGAGTTCCAGTGGTATTCCGAATAATGTTCACTATTGTACTGATGTACCAATAGTACTAATGATTTACAATGATATAATCCAAAAATGTTTTTAAATGAATTAACAGTTTCTGAAACAGCTGTATATTTCCAAGTAATATGAGCACTTTGTAATTCCAATTAATGAATCCTCTCAATTAGACATAATTAAATATATTTCCACCACTGATATTAAAACTAGGAATACCTAATTCTTAAGTAAACATGTCAAATAGATAACTAAGTCATAATGCAATTGAAAGATGCATATTCCTTCCAGAATAATTCAAACTAATATGCAAGGTCATGTGCATTACACTAACCATTCAGGAATTAAGTCACATTGTCCTTTCAAGAACTCATGTCCCTGAAGTCTTGTCATTCCCAGGAGAATGAGATCTTTCTTTGGGTCCTTAGAGACCCAAAATAAGATTAGATCTTTGGTGGAGAAGAGCACTTCTATGTTCCTGGAAGACATGGGATCATTCTCTTCACAGAAATATAATGTTCCTTAGACCCCAAGCAGTTGATAAAACTCATTGCTGGTGCCAGTTCACTGCATCATCCCTCCCAAAAGAGGAAAGTTTAGAGCAGAGTGAGTCAAACACTTATTTCACCATGAAGGAGGAGCAGTACCCTCTCCATGCCTGTCGTCCTGTGGTGGTGACAAGCACATTGAGCCACGCAGTCACCAGTACATGTAATCAGGCTCTGGGCAGTGGTCTTTAGAGACCCATCAGAACATGGACAATGCTCATGTTGATACACACCCTTCACCATGCTGTTCTGCCTATTCACATCAGACTAGAGAAGAGGATCAGATTTAACCCCCCTTCCCTATGAAACCGCTTAATCCCTTCAAGATATGGTTGCATCCATTTCAGGCGATGATCTGTCTCTCCCATTTTTGAAGCCCAGGCCTTAGCCTCATAGCAGTACTTAGTCCTGTGATGGTGACAAGCACACTGAGCCGCCCAGGCACCAGTACATGTAATCAGGCTCTGGGCAGTGGTCTTTGAGTATTGGTCTCTGTGTCATTAGAGTCCCATCAGTACATGGACAATGCTCATGTTGAGCCCACTCACCCACCTTTCACCTTTCTGTTCTGCCTATTCACACCAGACTAGAGAAGGGGACCAGATTTAACCCCCCTTCCCTATGAAACCTCTTAACCCATTTCAGGCGATGATCTGTCTCTCCCATTTTTTAAGCCCAGGCCTTAGCATCATAGCAGTGGTTGTTCGGTGTCTTGAGCATGCAATCATGGGTTTCCCTCAATTTTTTTGTCCAGTGTCCCCCATATCTTCACCACTTTGCATCCGTTGCGCATGCTTTCTACTTCTAGGGCATGCTTTCGACACTCTCAGGGCATGCTTTCTAACACATATGGCATGCTTTTTTACCAGGAAAAATGGAAAAATGATTTGTCATTAGTACACATTCATGCTTGCCTATGTTGGCAGTGGCCATCATGTCTAGCAATGGCCAAAGTAACTAAAGACAGTACAGACTTAGGTGACAGTAAACATCCAATTTAAATAAGAATTAAAATGTTATTGGTTTTGGTACATTTTGCCAGCTTGCATTGTAAAGTCCTTGACACCTGCTTGTTTAACATATTTTTGATGTTTAAGGCACACATATGGTGTGTGAACACTAACGTTAAATGAGAATTATTTTAACAAATGCATTTAGATTATATGTGAACACTAACGTTAAATGAGAATTATTGTAACATGCATTTAGATAATGTGTGAACATTAAAGTTAAATGAGAATTATTGTAAACATACTGTTAGATAATGTATGAACACCAACGTTAAATGAGAATTATTGTAACATGCATTTAGATAATGTGTGCACACTGAAGTTAAATGAGAATTATTGTAACAAATGCTGTTAGTTAATGTGTGAACACTAACTTTAAAGCTAATTATTTTAACAAATGCTGTTAGGTAATGTGTGAACACTAAAGTTAAATGAGAAGTATTATAACAAATGCATTTAGATAATGTGTGAACACTAACGTTAAATGAGAATTATTGTAACAAATGCTGTTAGATTATATGTGAACACTAACGTTAAATGAGAATTATTGTAACAAATGCTGTTAGATAATGTGCGAACATATAATTAAATGAGAATTATTATAACAAATGCTGTTAGATAATGTGTGAACACTAACGTTAAATGAGAATTATTGTAACAAATGCTGTTAGATAATGTGCGAACATATAATTAAATGAGAATTATTGTAACAAATGCATTTAGATAATGTGTGAACACTAACGTTAAATGAGAATTATTGTAACAAATGCTGGTAGATAATGTGTGAACAATATAATTAAATGAGAATTATTGTAAGAAATGCATTTAGATAATGTGTGAACACAAACGTTAAATGAGAATTATTGTAACATGCATTTACATAATGTGTGAACACTAAATTTAAATGATAATTATTGTAACAAATCCATTTAGATATTGTGAGAACACTAACGTTAAATGAGAATTATTGTAACAAATGATGTTAAAGTGTGAACACTAATGTTAAATGAAAATTATTGTAATAAATGCATTTAGATAATGTGTGAACACTAACATTAAATGAGAATTATTGTTACAAATGTTGTTAGATAATGTGTAAACGCTAAAGTTAATTGAGAATTATTGTAACAAATGTATTTAGATAATGTTTTTACTGCAATAAACTGGTCTATAAACCAGAAAAGGACAGGGAGAAGTCTGACTACCTGTTTACATCAAGAGCTTATGTTGGTTTGAAATGCCAATAAGTTGACCATGTTAGAGACCTCCCTGGTGACAGTCAATTAGAAACTTAAAAATTGATGAATGCAGTAATTACATTTTGTATACTATTTTTGTCCTTGATGCATTTTGTTTTATATCAACAGTAGGGTACAGACACAAAGGAGGATGTTTATACTATAGAATGATCTAGAGGGAATTATCAGTGTTGCTGGATCCTGAAAGTTCCGTTAAGGTAATATAATGGGGTAACAAATTGTTCAGCATGGCACGGGAAGAGTAAGTGTGCATTTGCTTTATCCAAGCTGAGAATTGTTGAATACAAACAACAGAAAACAATTCTCAAAACAAGTGGAGGACACAATTATTAGGGGAAGAAGACCTTTTATTCTGAAGGCATATAAAGGGAAGTAGATAGTTTTTTTCTCTATATAGAGCAAACAGTGTTACAATGAAGGACCTTACAGTGAGGGAATGCCATACTTAGTAATCATGTAGTGTTTAGTCAATATTTTAGTCCATTTGTACATGGAGGGAGTACTGTACTTAGTAATCATGTAGTGTTTAGTCAGTGTTTTAGTCCAGTTGGTCATGCAGGGAGGGAGTGTTGTATTTAATAATCATGTAGCCTAGTCAATGTTTTAGTCCATTTGGGCATGCAGGGAATGCTGTATTTAGTAATCATGTAGTTTTAGTCAATGTTTTAATCCATTTGGGCATGCAGGGAGTGTTGTATTTAGTAATCATGTATCCTAGTCAATGTTTTAGTCCCTGTGTGCATGCAGGGAGTGCTGTATTTAATAATCATGTAGCCTTGTCAGTGTTGGAGTCCATTTGGGCATTCCGGGAGTGCTGTACGTAGTAATCATGTATCCTTGTAAGTGTTTTAATATATTTGTGAATGTAGGAAGTGCTCTATTTAGTACTCATGTAGTTTTAGTCAATGTTTTACTCCATTTGGGCATCCAGGGAGTGCTGTACTTAGTAATTATATAGTTTCTAGTCAATGTTTTAATCCATTTGGGCATGCAGGGAGAGTTGTATTTAGTAATCATGTATCCTTGTCAGTGTTTTAGTCCATGTGTGCATGCAGGGAGTGCTGTATTTAGTAATCATGTAGTTTTAGTCAATGTTTTAGTCCATTTGGGCATGCAGAGAGTGCTGTTTTTAGTAATTATGTAGTTTTTAGTCAATGTTTCAATCCATTTCGGCATGCAGAGAGAGTTGTATTTAGTAATCATGTAGCCTTGTCAGTGTTTTAGTCCATTTGGGCATGCAGGGAGAGATGTATTGCGTAATCTCGTAACCTTGTTGGTTTTTAGTCCATTTCGGCATGCATGGAGTGCTGTACTTGGTAATCATGTATCCTTGTCAGTGTTTTAGTCCATTTGGGCATGCAGCGAGTGTTATATTTAGTAATCATGTAGCCTTGTCAGTGTTTTAATCCAATTGTTCATGCAGGGAGTGCTTTATTTAGTAATCATGTATCCTAGTCAATGTTTTAGTCAATTTGGGCATACTTGGAGTGCTGTATCCATCATCATATTGACCATATGGATTTGGAATCTATTAATAGCTTCGTATCACAAAAGTTATAGCACAAATCAGTATAACATAATTTCTATCTACACCTTTGCATTAGGGTTTTTGTCAGATGTCAGCCAGTGAGCTTGCATTTGGCATTTAGTCAGATGTCAGCCAGTGAATTTGCTTTTGGCTTTTGGACAGGTGTCAGGCAATAAATTTGCTTTTTGCCTTTTTACATATGTTAGACAGTGAATTTGCATTTGGCTTTTTGACAGATGTCAGGCAGTGATTGACCTTGGCTTCTTGATACTTTCTAGTTGAAGAATTTGTAATTGGCATTATATTGCCAGAATTGTGCTGACATACATTGAAAATATATATATACATAATACGTATATTCTAGCACACCATATTATATAATGAGTAAACTGTCACTGCCATCAATCACGCTAAACTCATACTGTTTGATGTGAATTATACCATACAATGCATTTGTAACAATTACTTTCTTTGAGCAGGTCCTCCCCTCAGGGTTCAAAGATTTTACTTCAACAGATTCATAGATGATCAGATTGAGCTTCACTTTGATGCGGATTTTCATGGCGGTCCAGAGCATACATGTGTCACTGAATAAATGTCAGAGACTAGATTTGACAATGGCTGGAAAAAACACAAGTGCTGTAGAAATAAGGGAGAAAGAGAGTCAATATGGATTTCCAAATGGAACTTTCTTTGTCAAGGTCACAACACCTTCTCCTGGAAGTTACATTTACAGAATGTATTCATGGAATGTATAAGGGAGAAGCCCATTTTCAGGCAACATCACAGTTGCTATTCCATATGGTATGAAGTTTGCATTTAAACAACATCAGTGTATAGTAACAGCACCATAATTTTTAAAGGAACTGAATTGTTCAGTTACTAGTTCATTTGTGGTAAGTACAGTATAGTTCTGTAGTCAAGCATCCTCATCAACAAATTGTTAAACTCACTTTTCAAAAACTGCTTGATGGATTTCAACCAGACTTGAAAAGTACATACTGGCATGGAAACATTTTATTTTTACACATCTGTTTTAAGAAGGACAAAGAACTGCCAGGAAAATGACTTCTCAAAAGCCACTGAAATTGAAAAAACTTTAAGCAGCTTCTTTTTTTAAACTACTGAACAGAATTTGATCTTCTCTTTTTCATCCTGTCCAGTACCAAATCTTCGTTATAATTTTACTTTTGGAAATGAGAGCTTATATTTTGCATATTTCATTTCATTTGTACATATTTTTTACTGTTCTTCCTTTTCTCAAATTCTCCATGAGTTTAAAAAATAATCATTATTATTCAATTTGAAGAAGTCATTTCTGAAATCACTATGAACGTTTTGTGTCATACTATTGTTGAACTGTATGTAGGCATCCAAAGTCATGGTTGCTGGTCACACAGGACAGTTCTGTGTATCTGAGCTTTGTGTAGGCCTTGATCATGATTGCTGGTCACACAGGACAATTCTGTGTATTTGAGCTTTGTATAGACCTCAGCCGTGGTTGCTAATCACAGAGGACCATTCTGTGTATTTGAGCTTTGTATAGGCCTCAGCCGTGGTTGCTAATCACAGAGAACCATTCTGTGTATTTGAGCTTTGTGTAGGCCTCAGACATGGTTACTGATCACAGAGGACCATTCTGTGTATTTGAGTTATGTGTAGGCCTCAGTCATGGTTGCTGATCACAGAAGACAATTCTGTGTATTTGTTTTCTTCAGTTTCATACCTAATTCCATGTAAAGCTATAAAGAATTTCTGTTAGGGGTAAAACGATACACCTGTACCACATATTGATGATTCACAATACACAGCCTATGATACAATACATTATCAATAAACATATCAGCTTGATGGTCTTTTCACCTTTCAAAGGTCTGTCATTGGTGGGGTGGTACTGTTGTATATGTGTTGAGATCATAGTTGTATTTTCAGTATATGGATTACAGACAGACTAAGTGGGTCATACACATTTTTCAGTCTACAAGGAGACATTCCAAACGTGTTCCACATGTACAGCTTAAGTACTTATTTAATAGCCAGTTTTGTGAGAACCTTATATGTTGGTTTAAGACTGAGTTGTGATGAAAAGTTTTAGTGAAACACAGTAAATAAGCTACATTTCTGATTATTAGTTATTGTTTTACCCTATAGTCAAGCAAACAATACTCACCAATCAGAATGGAATGTAATATATTTTACTGAATGACACACTAGAAGTATAGCTTTAAAATTCGTCCCAAGTATACAAGATACGAAGCAAGATATGCTTCAATTATGTATGGTTATTAAATGATCAGTAAATTATTTAAATTAAACTGAATATGGGTTTTCAGGAGTGTAAGATCAACAACAGGTTTAAACATCAACCTTTATATTATTTTCTGCTTTATTCTTGTGATGATTAAGTCATGACCTTCAGATTAAAAAACAAAGGAGCATTACAGTTTATACTTGTCTCACAGGTGAATTTATTGATCCAGTTGATGAAGACATTGCACAAATATCTAATTAAATTAAAATTTACTACACATAACAAATTTATTTCACAGATGATTCACTAAATAGATATATACAGTAATGACTCATTGATGGATATATAGAACAAAGTGATATGAAATTCTGGCAGAATCAGTTAAGCTAGGCAGTATGCATGGCATAGCTTGATGCTAAATATTGTATTGGAACTTGACAGATAAATTTATAGCATAAATGAATTGTCATGATATATTGGTGTTGTGATGGTGATAAGAAAGATTGGCATTGATGACTGAACAACAGCTTAGAAATCTGATCATATAGCTTCATCCTGGGACTGAATACTGTCATAATATCAATGTGGAAAAAATATTACATCAGCAGCTGATAAGCAGTCAAAAACAATTCATCAAACAAAGAAGAGAAAACGAAAAGAACTCTGTGAAAAAAAGATTAAAATATGGTGGCAACCTTATAACAGTAACTACACATTTCTCAATAATCAAAGATCATAAAGAAAATAAACTAGTCATTTGTCATCACAATGGTTGTTACAGTAGTTAGTTTAGTTATGTTTTATATGCCTGCCATAAGGTGGATCATAGTATGATAAGATGCTGTACATCAATCCATCCATCTGTCTGTCTCTCACTTACCAATTCCATCCATCCATCTGTCTGTCTTCCACTTACCTATTTCATTTCTGTACAAAAACTAAAGTTGTCTACCATCGTCAGTTACTGACCTTTGTGATGACTTGCTCATGGGGTTGAAAGGGCAAAGGTCATGGTCATTGTAACTGTAAGAAGAAATATGATTTCTGCACAAACAGCTTGTCTTGTCCACACTCTATAATTATCAAGCTTTGTGACTGGCTTGCACTTGAATGAGGAACAACCCAATCAGTTTTGGTCCAAAAAGTCAAATACACTGAATTAAGGATTGTATTCAGCACAATGCTGGAGATATCTGTTATCTACAGTTACCAATCTTTAATGATGACTTGTACAGAGGTAACATATAAAGCATAGTGATTTTGATTTCAAAAGGTCAAAGGTCAGTGTTACTTTGAAAGATTTTGTTTTTCTGCACTATAATATTGGTTCTACATCAGAGACCTAGAACAAATGATGTGGCTGGCTTGCACTTGGTTTAACAAAGAGGTCTATCAGTTTGGGGTCAGCAAGTCAAAAGTCAAGGCTACAGGGACTGAAATAAGGACATATTATGCTTCTGTGGTATAATTTCTATATTGACCATGCACCTTCACTCCATTTTGCATTTGACCATCATGTTTGATAGTAAAGATATGTATTAAGTTTGTGGCCAAAAGGTCAAGGTCATGGTGACTGAAATAAGCGAAATGGTTTTCCATAATTACTTTTGTTTCTAGTACACATACCTTCACAAAAGTTTGTGGAGGACTTGCACTTAGGCTAATTTCTAAGTCTAAAGTAAATGATCATACTCATGGTAATTCTAATAAGAAAACATTCGTTGCTGTACAGTGTATGTGTGTGATTTGGATTTTAACTTAGCTTTAACAATGTTTCAGTCATATCGCTACAATGTATGCAGTGTGGCAATTTATAGTGATGTCTAGCACTGTTGCATCAAGCGGCATGATATCCAACCCAGTCATATTATCCTGACACCAGGCCGACCAGTCCTAACACTAACCTCTTAATTCTGAGCGCCAAGTGAAGCAGCTGTAAGTACCATTTTGCAAGTCTTTCGTATGACTCGGCCAGGGATCGAACCCACAACCTTCCACATCCGAGGCGGATGCTCTAACCACTAAGCCACTAGAGCGGTGGTTGCTGTACAGTAAGTTTTGTTCAATATCACAATGATAAAAGGTCAAGGTCATTGAAACCCATTGATCAGTAATCTCCAGAATCAACCATATCCAACTATTACATCACAGTGGAATCGTAAACATGTTATGGGCATATAATATACAGTTCATGGTACTCATGATGCAATAGATTAGTTCCTTTGATGGATGCTAGTTTGTCGTCTTTGTTGTCATGTCTTGAATGATAGCAGGAAGACGGCTTTTTTGTGTAAAAATTGTACAATAAAAAAAAAACTCTTCCAGGTATCTTCATTTCTTAAGCTAGCTTAGCATGTGTTTGTATCTTGACATTGTCTGACATAGCTTCAATGAACTTCTATTCATTATATCAGGTTCACATCAAAGGCCATGAGATAGAATTTTGTACTACACTTACAGGTATCATGTAAATATGTCAACCCATAGCACAAATAGTTTTGTTACCAACTTTTAGACTATGTTGGAATTTTTCAAGAATTACATGGTATGCTGGAATTTCTCAAGAATAGCACGATATGTTGAAATATCTCAAGGATAACATGTGTGTTGGAATGTTTCAAGAATATCATATATGGTTATAATACTCAGACATCAAAAGAAATGGTTTTATCATGGATTCCTGGAAATTCTTCTATTTGGCCATTGAAGCATCAATCCCTTCGATGGAATCTTGCTTTAGCTACAATGAGGAAAACAACTGCTTTACAATGGTAAAAGTTACTAGTGAGTAAATTTATAGTTGTCTACATGAATAACAGCTCCTTGCAAGAAATAATTTACAATTGTCTACACGAATAACAGCTCCTTGCAAGAAAGCTTTTGTTGTACATTTACCAGTATTAAGCCCAGCATGTGGAAAACCCATTGTAGAGGGAGCTCTTTTGTGACATTACAATAAATTAACTGCATGTATTTCTGTTCACAGAGACCTTTATGATTAATTTAGAATGTCCGTGAAGCATTGCAGAATCAAATATTGCATGCGATCAGCCTGTTAGAAATAAAGTATATATGAAAATTAGATACTAGCTTATGAAAGTTTCTCAAAGTTAAACCTACATTTCACCTACTGTTTATATTTATTTCCAGCATTACCAACTTTAATTTGTTAACTTAAAAGCATTTTATAGATTGTCACATTTTTAAACAAATTTTCAGTCAGATGCTGTCACAAACAGAAATAACAAATGCTGTCACAATCAGAAATAAGAAATGCTCTCACAATCAGAAAAAAAAAAACAAAACAAATGCTGATGTATCAAAAGAATATGAATATGTTCAGACATAATGCGGTTTAATTATACAATATGTTTGTTTCTTTCCAGTAAACACATAATGTCATGTATAAATTAAAAGTTTCTTTTTGTTTCTGTTTTTCAAAACAAATGTGATGTAAAAATAACATTTTATTCCATATCAGTATTTCTATAAATAAATCACTATAGAAATAAAAAAAAAACAAGAAAACAATATCTGCTGTTTTGTTAGTTTACAAAGCAAAACTGTTAATATCAAATTATGCAACTCTTCAATATAAATATAAAGATGAATAAGCTATTTTTAATATATTAAACATTAAATTCCATAACACAGTGGATGATTTAGTAACAGTTTATTAACTCCTCGACTATACTTACAAATATATTGGGTATTTATCCCACTGAATGTACTCTGCACCATGATTTAGAAAAAAATGAGATTAATGTTATGTTTATATGCCAAGATTTACAAACATGGGGATTACTGTTATTTTTATATGTGCAGTACCAAGTACCGATAAAATTATTGTGAATGCAATTCCTGCGATAGCTGGAGGTGTAAGTACTGGATTTGTCATCATTTTAATTGTGACCATAGGCATATTTCTTTGGAGGAGACAGGTAACAGAACAAGGATGGAATTGTTGTCATTATTAGCATAGTAAATATAGTGTTAAATTCAAATTTAGAGAAACTGAAGAAAATAAATATAAAGATCACATAGCTTTTATTGTCATCCTTTTAATATTTAACATCATTTTAATTGGTAACCTTTCAGCTGTGCTCAATCAGTCCACAATTCATGCTTTAAATCCTTTTATAATCTGGGACTAAAGAGGTTAGTTTATACTAATACCCATAAGGACAAGTTGAATCCCATACAAGAGGTTCATACAAGAGGTTAGTATATACTAATACCCATAACGATAAGTTGAATCCCACACAAGAGGTTAGTTTATACTAATACCCATAAGGATAAGTTAAATCCCATACAAGAGGTTAGTTTATACCATAAGGATAAGTTTAATCTCATACAAGAGGTTAGTTTATACTAATACCCATAAGGATAAGTTGAATCTCATACAAGAGGTTAGTTTATACTAATACCCATAAGGATAAGTTGAATCCCATACAAGAGGTTAGTTTATACTAATACCCATAAGGATAAGTTGAATCCCATACAAGAGGTTAGTTTATACTAATACCCATAAGGATAAGTTGAATCCCATACAAGAGGTTAGTTTATACTAATACCCATAAGGATAAGTTTAATCCCATACAAGAGGTTCATACAAGAGGTTAGTTTATACTAATGCCCATAAGGATAAGTTGAATCCCATGCAAGAGGTTAGTTTATACCAACACCTAAAATACATCTCATCATAAGCGTCAGAAAACGATTTGTCCTCAATCCACATGCAAGCGAATTTAAGTAGTTATTAGTGCTCCTTCATTAAACAAAAATTACAGCTCAGCTGTATTAAAAAATATTTTATAATTTAATCAAAATTTTCAGACATACAGTGCATATTCATTTTATATATACTGTTATTAAATTGGATATTTATAAAAATACAAAGATAAAAAATCTGGTTTTTATGTGCAAAAGAATCTGTAGGCAAAGTATTTTAATAATTGCAACGATGATATATAACAAAGTGTTTTGACACTTAATTACAACCATGATATATGACAAAGTGTTTTAACACATAATTACAACCATGATATATAGCAAAGTTGTTGTTGTTGTTTTAGGGTTTAACGCCATTTTTCAGCACAAGATAGGCTATACATGGCGGCCAGTATAACTGGTGGAGGAAGAACCCTGGAAAACCCAGGGAAGAACCACCGACCCACGAGAAGCTACTGGCAGGCTTTCCCACGTACCCACGCTAGCCGAGCCTTGGACTTGAACCCACGCAGACAGAGGTGAGATGGCACAGTGATCCGTAACGGTGAGCGCTTTAGACCACTCGGCCACTCGGGGCTCCTATAGCAAAGTGTTTTAACACTTAATTACAACCATGATATATAGCAAAGTTGTAGTTGTTGTAGGGTTTAACGCCATTTTTCAGCACCCGATAGGCTATACATGGCAGCCAGTATTAATGGTGGAGGAAGAACCCGGGAAATCCCTGGAAAGAACCACCGATCCTCGATAAGCTTCTGGCAAGCTTTCTCACATACCCACATTGACCGAATCCTATAGCAAACTGTTTTAATATTTAATTACAACCATGATACATAGACATGTTTTAACACTTAATTACACCAATGATATATAACAAAGTATTTTGACACTTAGTTGCAACCATGATATATAGCAAAGTGTTTAGACACTTAATTACAACAATGATTTATAGCAATGTATTTTAACACTTGATTACAACCATGATATATATCAATATATTTTAACACTCAGTTACAAGGATATATAGCAAAGTGTTTTAACCCTTAATTAAAACTATGATATCTTGCAAGCTAAAGTATGTCTGTGGTAGAACTTGTATGTTGAAATTTACTTCATAGTCATTACCCACTGCCCCAGCCCCTCCGAAATTGAATGGAAGGAATGAGTCTTCTGCAAACTTATAAGTCAATGTTTCATTGGGTATTTTACACCTTAGTTCATGTTCCTTTTCTTACCCATATATATATATATATATATATATATATATATATATATATATATATATATATATATATATATATATATATATATATATATATATATATATATATATATATATATATATATATATATATATATATATATATATATATATATATATATATAACTGTATTGATATTTACACAGTACAGTACATTACTAATTTCAGGTTGTTTGTTGACGCTAGCATCTCCTGTACAAACTGTTCCTTTTTTCAGTTATCACATTGGAAAACAGCAGAAATGCCAATGTAAGGTAAATTTAGTTGATATGAAGAGTAAATGAATTCCCATATATTATATTTACGTGTATACTTTGCTCCATGGACAGTTTTATAAAAAATAAAAAATGCTAAAACACAAAGCAACTATTAAGGAGGTTTATTTCTTTTGATTTCATTGTTTATTAGTTCCATATGACGTAATGGTCTATAGGAATAATTGCTGACAAGAAACCTGGAATCAGTTGCTAAATATACCTTTTTTAATGCGGCAAATAGTTAAGATTAAATGCAAATGTACACTTATGTTTTAACAGTTAAATTTTAAAATATTTTGATATGATATATGATATTTCAATTTCTACTTTAAGACCAATGGAAATTGATTTATATGCAAAATTGAACTCCATTGCAAACAGTGAAGTCCAGATGTATAGCTCACTGAACATACAAACACCATCCGAAGGTATCCACAGCTTAAATCAGTCTTATTAAAGTATACTGTCTAGAGAATAAAGGGAGTATTAGTTCATAAATATTGACTGTCAAGTTTTATATGGTTGTATTCAATCCCAAATTGTATTTCTAGTGATCCTGTCTATATCATGAATTTGCAAACTTTGTACATGACCTTTAAATAGACTGACAGTAAATTACTTCACACTTGCTTAAATAGACTGACAGTTAATTACATGACCTTTACATAGATTGACAGAGAAAATTGTATGACCCTTAAGTACACTGAGATAGTAAATTATAGTTATTGCTTGAAGTTTTACTGATTCAGGCACATTTGAAAATTTTAACAGATCTTACTGTACATCAATGTGCCTCCCTTAATACAAATTTTGAATGAGATTTTAGGTTTGCTGTTATTTATTTATTATCATTATCAAACAGTTTATTTGTGTGAAGCATTTTGTAATTTGTTGTTTGTTTTTTCTCTGATTATGTCTCTAAGAGTTTTCTTTTTTTTACAGATCACCAAAAATATTATGAAAATACATGGCTACAAGCCACACACAACTGATCCTTTCCAGTAACATTCAGGACAGGCCCAATGGTTTTTTAAATACAGATGTGATGACGAAGATATTACACCAAGGATATTAGCAGACCATTCTGGGACAATATCTGACATGCTTTGTTTTTGTACTTACATGACCATACATTAGCTGTTTATCTTTTCAATGCACTTGCATGTACAACAAGAATATTCTGAAATATATTTGGCAATTAAGCAGTCTCTTTCTACATTTATTTTCCCAAACTTAGAATTCTTTATATTGGTTTTAAACATATCCAAATTCTAATCAAATAACATATAGAGGATCTAGAATACATTATTGCAATTGCTTGTACCATGTTTAAAGCATAATTCTTTTCAGAGTACAAATAATTACCTGTAAAAAGATTTTTTATTATTTAAGATTACTATGTACAAAAAGTTAAGGGTTCAGAGTAAAGCAGGATCTATGTGAAACATGATCCTCGGCAACCTAACAGCACTAATGAAAACCATAAACTTTGTCTTTCATCCTACTTACGGTAGAAAAAATATTCAAAAAGACTTTTGTTCTTTTTAATGTTTATGTGTTAGTGTGTCAGAAAGAGAAAGAGAGAAAACTATTATGTGAGATTGTAGGATCATGGGTATGCAAGGTGTATTTCTTTGTATAGCTGTTATGGTGTGTTATATTCAGGCCTGCCAAATCGTTTGGATAGAAATTCTGATATATTTATTTAGTATCCAGCTTTATCCAGATATTTAGTAGACCGGTACAAAATTGTTTTCAAGAAGATAGTACCAATCATAACTATTTGTTGTTTTTAATGTTAGTAATCAAGATATAGCTGATTTTGTGTATAGGAAATAATTATTCACAAAATGGGAACCTGAAATCTGGAGATATCTTTTATACAATCCCAAACGATACTAAGACAGAACTGTAATCCAGTTTTTATCTTGGGATTTGGTAGGCCTGTATTATTAAAGTTATGAAGATAATCCGAGTCACATAGGCTCTTGTCATTGCTTACAGTTTAGGTACCAGTAAATAATACCTGTACTAATATTGTCTTCTTACAGCAATAGTAACATAACATCAAATCACAATACAAAATAAAATAACTCTAACGGGCTTTTTGTTTTTTAAAAGCATGTATGAAATTTTGAAAAAAGTGTTGTGTCTGTAAGATAGTGTGTATTCAGAGCTGTATTTTAGTTTCTGATTGTTGGGGGGTAAGGGGGGTTGGTTACAAAGTGACTGTAATCTTTATTGTTCAGTTAACTGATGATTGTGATTTCCTCATTTATACACATACAAGGGCATTTAAGCCCTGCATAAGTACCTCAGTCTTTTTTCTAATCATGCTATCCAAGAACCACATGGCTATCATGTAGAGTTATTGAATGCTGATTAAATGTGTCATGTGTTATGAGTCTATGCTCTTAAAATAAGTAACAGAAAAGAGTGAAAAGTAACATGCTTTGTAAAATTCAACAAATAAGTTATTTCCTTCCAAAACAAAGTGAAAAGGATGAACTAATGGTATAATGAATTAAATCCAAAAATAATTCAAGACTTACAAACACAAGTCCTAAAAATTTAAAGTCCTAAATAAAATTTAGTAGAAGTCCAAATTAACTCTGAAGCTGAGTGTAAATAATATGTCTATTGTAACCTGTATAATGCTGATGTGTCAACAGTCTTTTATTGAATCACATTAAAATAATTCTAGGTTTTAATTCACTATAAATTCCAATATATGTCTCTGTCCAAGAATTTTGTCACAGCACGTTTGTATTTCCAGAGAAAATAATCATTTGAATTCAATATTTTGAAGAATTAGATTCCAGCTCGAAATGAAATACCGGACACAACATATAATACAACTTGATTATGGTAGAATTTCAAAGCATCAATGAATTTACCTTCACTAACAACATTATAGTCTTCTGTCTGACATCATATCACAATTTTTTTTTCCAAAAGAAACTATTACCTAATTAAAAATAACCTTCTCAAATGACCCTGATGTTTACAAAATAAAAATGCTAGTTATTATTAGAAGCCTATTACTAAATCGATATTTAGAACCTGGACTATGTTAGGTACATCAGGTGAATTCCAATAATCTTGACCTAGACCCAAATAAACATATTTACTTTATTAATAATGATTCTGATATTAAGCCCATACAGAGAATATAATTTAGCTTTGCATTAGTTGTTTATAAAATATATAAAATATTAAATTCTGGTCAAGCAGAAATGAACTCAGTTTTGGACATGGTCAAGTTCAACATACAATGTTTCATTTCAATATCATGTAATGAAATAAATAAATTCAAAATATCGAACTAAAAGGACCCAATGCAAATTAAATATACATAACATATGACCTTAAACAAGCTCATTTACAGTAAATACTGGATTGATGACCAGATTACACTGACTGATCAAATTAGTGAGGCTTACGTAGGGAAATGAGGGTGCCAAAAAGATATTGAAAATGTTTCTTACAAGGTCTTTGCGTCAAGAGCAGTGTTGACATCCATAGTGTACAGCACTTGTCATCCATATTGTGGATGGACTGAAACCAAATATTTTATTGGGGAATGTACTGTCCATATAATTCTGTTGTTTCCTGCTGGCTCAGAACTAGTCTTAGTATGACTGAACTTCATTTTGTTACCAGTTTTTTGTACACTGGCATTACTCACTGCACATACGTATGATGTATGCGATTTATCCTCATCTTTACTCTTGACAGTATCGGCAACTGCAGGAATGGTCCACTGACTGGCTCACAACTGTATTTTCCTGTCCTTTTCAGTCCTCTTCTTCCTTTTTATGGTTGTTTAGATTCGATAAGTGCTAATGGAACATAGGTCTCTAACTTTGCAGTATTTTTTAAAAAATCTGAATTATGAAGACATCTCTAAGAAGGAACAATACAAAACACTTAAAACGAATTATGGAGAACTCGCCCCATGGAGAACTCGCCCTGGGAGAACGTATCCTAGGTGTCAGGAGAAGTCGCCCTGTGGTGGTCGGAAAAGTCGCCCCACTGCGCCTGGAGAAGTCTCTGCAATGATCATATATTCTAATTGTGTAATGTCGCCAAATGGTTGTTGAGGCTTTATTACTTGTTGTTTTTCTTCAACTTAATAACATATTAGATTCATAAAATGTGCAACTTTTCAACTTTCCCATTTGCTCAACTTTGCTTCTGTACTTAACAAAAAAGAAGTGTTTTCAGTCCCTTTTTGCTCTGCTCTTCAAATCATTAGATGCATTTTAGTTGGAACAAGTAGAGCCGGTGTAAGCATGATGTGACGTTTGCAGTTTTATATATGAAAGGGTTCCAACCTAATAACATAAGTTATCCTAAGATGACTTCATGGCATGGACCTCTACAACCCAAAATCGACTGAATTGCTGCTGACCGTCAGTAAGCCAGAGGGATGTAGGATCGTCTCTCTAACTAAATAATTTAATCTGATTTGTCATGGAGATTTGCTAACCAGTGACGAATGTTACACGAACTCGATAAAAAGCATCATTGACGACTACTCAGCAAATGCGATTGCCACTGAGTTCCACATCATGGTTAATGCACAGAATTCAGACGGTTTCTGAAAGCTCACATGTACTACGCCCCTCATTTAGTTTATTTCTTCTTTTTTGTCAGTTTAAGTAATTTTATTATTTCTCAATAAAACAAACTATTTAAATTTGAACGAGAAGTTTAAAAATATTTCACTACTAAATTGCCGATGCCAAATAACAGGATTACGTTATTTTATTATATATAGCAACACCTTGAACACGCATACTATCGGGGTATTTTTACCTTAACTGCATATTTGAACTGCTCGATGTACATGGGATATAATGAGATCATCTTTAAAAGCAAATTTAAATGTCACATTTACATCCTGAACTAAACTGAATAATATTTCACATGGTCCGAATCAGCTTGGAAGTTCGGCCGAATCAGCGAGAAATCTGGGCTTACTTCTACTAACATATTATACTAAGGTTGAACATTCCATATGATCCAACTACAAAGTCTTGTACACCATTTTGACACACTGGAAACAAAAGAGTTTAGTGGTATAAAAGATTGCACTAGGAGGTCTGATCTCATTTTCTTTGAAAACCGAAGGCACAATTCCACTACACCTACTTGATATTGTAGATGATATTTGGAGGCAAATCTCAGATTTTATCAAACGTTATTGTTTTTCCGGAACCATTAGACTTACTGCCACTGTTGGAGATCTTCATATTGGAAGTCAGCAGTGTCCCCAGACTATCTCATAAATCCCAGATTGACTCTAACAAGAATGCAAACTGAGTGGCCTATTCGGTGAGATACCACTCAGTTCAAGAGCTAGCTATACAGAGACTGTATGTCATATATAAGTTAGTACGATACTGTATAGCCCAGTTTATGGTTATCAAAAATCTTCATATGTGGTGTTGCTAAAAATAGAGTTAATGCAGGACAAGTAATTCTTGTGTGAATGAGGCACGTGCGGGAGGTACACTCTGTCAACTTAAAATAAATGCATGCAATAGAGGTAAATTATGGTATCTAAAAAAAATATGCAAGACAGATAACTCATGCACTTATCAATAATTTGTTTAAAATCATTATGTAAGTTACTACCATCATCTGCCAGTGGTTTGTTTCATTTATTTGTGTGTACAAGTAGATAGGCAAATCTGAATTGAAGTAAAGTAAAAGGTACAAATCACACAATCTCCCCCTGCATAATTACAAGCACATATCAAAGCCCTTTCCATTAACAGAATGTACAGACAATTTTTTTTTTTGACGTGAACTCAATGCAACGCTTGCATCTCATGATGATAATGATCAGTGTCTGCGCTCTCAGATTATAAGGAAAAAGGCAGTGCTCTGGTAATAATAACATGGGGAGCTCAGAGCCACCTTTCATAATACTACTTACAAAACGATTTGAAATAAGTTTTGTTGAAGGGACGCTTAATTCGGATGAAAACATTTGTTATTTTTGTTTTGTTAAAGATAATTCTTAAAATAATAAAAATGATGATTTGGAGGAAAGTGTTGCCAAAGCTTTAACATACAATTAACTTGGTTATATAGAAATACGTTGTGTATATGATGATGGTTAAGCACACGCTAAAGAGTTCATCACTTATGTCAGACTTAAATCCCAGATACGTTAAGCAAATGTTAAGCAGTCAGTCGACAATAAATATCACATTACCTTTATATGAAATTGATGAATGAATGAAAACGAGGAACATATTTCACATGGAATGTATGGTTGTCTCAATAATTATTTGTCATATAATACCTCAAGAATAACGGAACCGAAAATGGTGTCCTACATTTGTGTTTTCTTTGCCATTTTTCCTTTCTCTCTCCAGTGTAATGTTAAGTCTATATGTTCATCTCTCAAAACACTCCAGACTAATGTACTGCCCGTTCTACTGTAACCCAATACAGCAACACTTGTGTGCGTGTGTGTGCGTGTGTGTGTCAGCTTTCGCTTACACACATATTGTTTGTACGAACGTTCAATAACAAAGAAATAGCAACCACAGACGAAAACATTTACTTTAACCGTGCAGATGTATGTCATCGTTCGAAATCTTTCTACAAGTCACTTTTGGGTCTACTAGATTGCAAAAAATAATCTTCATGAGGTATCAAACAAATTTATTTCTTCACTGGTCTTGCTGGTTCTGTCATCCTATTGGATTTACCAGCATTGTTCTCTTAACCTCTCGACCTCATTCTGTAGTGTATGTAAATAGTTCTGAATATGAGATAATTATATCATCTTCAAGATCGCTAGCACAAAACTCTACCAACACATTTTGAAAAGTGGTGTGTGACACGGATCGCCATTGTTGCTTGGTGTCTGCTTTCTTCTTGGAAAATAGATCGTTTCGTCTTCATTATAAAAAAAAATACTTTTACACACTACTTGAACTCTTAACATTTCACGATGTAGGTGTAAGCTGTCGTTCTCACTTTTTTGTAAGTTTGTTTTTGCGATTCTCAAATGTGGTAATATTTTTATGGAAGGAAAAAAATTATTTTGGTGTGAATCAAGACTCTTGGTTTGTGGCATGAGTGGAGAGCGTTGATTCAAGCTCACTTATGCCGTCTTCGAGATTGTTGGCACGGATTTGAGGTAACATTTCAGCTCGTATGTGAGGCGACATGGCACATCGTTGCCTCTTACTTTCTCATTGAAATCGTTTCATCTTATTGCAAAATTTAATTTGACTAGGTTTCACACGCAGCTGGTCCTTGTATATGGGGAGAATGTCTTAGAGTCAGAACAGTATTAATTGAACTCTCAAACGATCAAAATGGAAGAGTCAGTACAGATCGACCTGCTGGTCAAAGATTTTCTAAGAGTCATAAGAAAGCATAGTTCGCAGGCGAAAGTGGCAACAAAACTTACCCTTCTAGTCGTTGATTTGATGAGAGTCATACGAAAGTGTATAAGTGCTGATGAGTTTTGCTATATCTGCAAAGCAAATGGGTATTTGTCTCCAGAATACCTGCTTCGTCCAAGAAAGAGAAACAAAAGTCAAGATACCTGTTATCGTTGTCAAGAAAAAAGACACTGGGCTTCAGTGTGCCCTAAAAGAAAAGAGAAGAAACAGAAACAAGGGGAAAATGTGGATAGGCACTCAGAAGAAGAAGAAATTGAAGATGAGGAAGAACATGTGCCAGTGAAGAGATGGAAATGGAAACATTGACTATTTGAGCCGATACGTTGGCCCTGATGTGAAATATCATACTAACTTCTAAAAGAGAATGGACCAGAAAGAAAACGTAAGTGTCTCTTGGTCTTGAGCTTTTATAATAAGTATGGTATGTTTTGTTTTTATTGACACTGCATGGATGTATGCTCTTTCACCTCTCTCTATCTCTCTGAGTGGGTCATTTTTTAGTTAGAATTTAAATGGAAGGGTGTTTTCCTTTACGTACGCACTTTAGGCATGCAAATGGGTAAAATAGTCAGTCTGTTCATCCATCGTTTTGTGTCTTGATTGTTCCTAAAACCACACACTGACGCTATAGAATAATGAGTTAAATGGATTTTGGAGTGTGTGTGTGGGGTGGGGGTGGGGTTGGTCATTGTAGGTGAGGGCTTAGGTGCTTTCAAACAAAATTTTTCTTCTTCACTATGTTGATAGTATATAATGGGTTATTTTCTTCAGTCTGTATTGATAGTATATATAATGTGTTATTTCTTCACTCTGTGTTGATAGTATATAATGTTTTTTTCTTCCCTCTGCGTTGTTAGTATATTACGATTTTTTTTCTTCTTCTCTCTGTGTGGATAGTGTATATTGGGTTATTTTGCCATCTTCCTTCTATGTGGATGTAGATATGGCGTTTGGTTTTCTTCCCTGCTCTCTGGGGTCTGTTTTCCTTGTCCTATGTGTTCATAGTATATCTGGTGTTCGTTTTTTTCTCCTCCCATGTGTGGAGAGTATAGTTTGGGATTTTTGAATAGTAAATACTAGTTTTGTTTCTTCTTCCCACGTGTAGCTAGTATATTAAGGTTGTTTTTTTTTTTTCCTTTCCGTGTGAATATTACATTTTGGGATTTGTTTTTCTCATTCCCGTGTGTGGACAGTATATAATGTGGTTTGTGGATAGAATATAATAGTTTTTGTATTCTTCCCTCTGTTTGGATAGTATATTTGGGGTTTGTTTTTTGCTCCTTCCCGTGTGTAGATAGTATAGTTTAGGTTTGTGGATAATATATAATAGTTTGTTCTTCTTCCATCTGTGTGGATAGTATATTTGGGGTGTACTTTTTCTGCACCTTCTCGTATGTGGATAATATAGTTTAGGTTTGTGGATAGTATATAATAGTTTTTTCTTCTTCAGTCTGTGTGGATAGTATATTTGTGGTGTGTTTTTTCTCCTTCCCGTGTGTAGATAGTATAGTTTAGGTTTGTGGATAGATATAATAGTTTGTTCTTCTTCCGTCTGTGTGGATAGTATATTTGGGGTGTTCTTTTTCTGCTCCTTCCCGTGTGTGGATAATATAGTGTAGATTTGTGGATAGTATATCATATTTGTTTCTTCTTCCCGTGTGTGGATAGTAGATATTGGGGTATTTGATAGTATTTTTTTTTTCTCTTTCTCGTGTGGATAGTATATTTGGGCTTGTTTTTTTTTTTCCCGTGTGTGGATAGTAGATTTGTATTTTGTATATAGATTATTAAGGGTTTGTTTTTTCCCCTTCATGTGTGTGGATAGTATAGGAACGGTTATTGATAGGATAGTAGGGGTTTGTTTTTTCTCCTTCTCGTGTGTGGATAGTTATAATTGTTTTTTTGTTTTTTTTTTCTTTTTCCCGTTTGTGGATAGAAGATTTTGGTTTTGTGCATAGATTATTAAGGTCTCTTTTTCTCCTTCCCGTGTGTGGATAGAATATATTGGGGTTATTGATAGTATAGTAAGGGTTTGTTATTTCTCCTTCTCATGTGTGGATAGTATAGTTTAGGTTTGTGGATAGTGTATAATAGTTTATTCTTCTTCCGTCTGTGTGAATAGTATATTTGTGGGTGAGTGGTGGGGTGCTTTTATGCTCCTTCCCGTGTGTGGATAGTATAGTTTAGGTTTGTGGATAGTATATCATAGGTTTTTTCTTCTTTGTTTGTGTGGATTGTATATTTGGGGTGTGGTTTTTTTTTTGCTCCTTGCCGTATGTGGATAGTATAGTTTAGGTTTGTGGATAGTCCATAACAGTTTTTTCTTCTTCCCGTGTGTGGATAGTATATATTGGGGTATTTGATAGTATATTTGGGGTTTGATTTTCTTCTTCGCGTGTATGGTAGTATATCTGTGTTTAGTTTATTGCACCTCACCTCTTTGTGGATGGTAATTTGTGGTTAGTTTTTCTTCTTTGCGTGTATGGTTAGTATATTTGTATTTAGTTTGTTTGATCCTCACCGCTGTGTGAATAGTAATGTGTGGTTAGTTTTTCTTCTTCGCGTGTTTGGATAGTATATTTATGTTTTGTTTTGCTCCTTCTCGTGTGTAGATAGTATAATAGTGGCTAGTTTGTGCTCCTTACCGTGTGTGGATAGTATAATTGTGGTTAGTTTTGCTCCTTCCCGTGTGTGGATAGTAGATATTAGGGTATTTGATAGTATATTTTGGGTTTGTTTTTCTTCATCGCATCTATGGGTAGCATATTTGTGTTTAGTGTTTTGCTCCTCACCTCTGTGTGGGTAGTAATTTGTGGTTAGTTTTTCTTGTTCGCGTGTATGGATAGTATATTTGTGTTTAGTTTTTTGCTCCTCACCTCTTTGTGCATATTAGCTTGTGGTTAGTTTTTATTCTTCGTGTATATGGATAGTATATTAGTGATTTGTTTTTTATCCTTCCCCTGTGTGGATAGTATATTTTGGTCTTGTGGATAGTATAGTAAGGATTTGTGTTTTCCTCTTCCAGTGTGTGAATAGTAGATATTGGTGTTTTTGATAGTATATTTTGGGTTTGTTTTTCTCCTTCCCGTGTGTGGATGGTATATTTTGGCTTGTAAATAGTATATTAACTGTTTGTTTTTTATCCTTCCCGTTGTGGATAGTATATTTTGGTTTTGTGGATAGTGTAACAAGGGTTTGTGTTATCTCCTTCCCGTGTGTGGATAATATATTTTTTATTATTTTTTTTCTTCTTCGTGTGTGAGGATAGTATATTTAAGTTTTTGTTTTTTCTTTTTCCCGAGTGTGGATAGTATATTTTGGTTTTGTTGACAGTATATTAAGGATTTGTTTTTTCCTCTTCCCGTGTGTGGATAGTAGATATTGGGGTTTTTGATAGTATATTTTGGGTTTCGTATTTCTCCTTCCCATGTGTGGATAGTATAATATGGTTATGTGGATAGTATAGTAAGGATTTGTTTATTCCTCTTCCCGTGTGTGGATAGTTGATGCTATTTGAAGTGAGTGTAGGGGATGTTTTCCTTCACGTCCGTGTTTGACAAATATAAAGTCAAAGCATTCGTCATTCGCGCCATTCTACATAGAATACAAGAAGATGATCATAAAGTTCTTTAACCAGTTAAAGGACAGTTGGTACTGGATGGTGGACGGCACATATGCGATGGAAAGCTAGAGAAGGAATGGAGGTATCCATTTGCCAAAGACTTTGTGATAAGTCAAGTGACCAGCCTGAAAGTAGCCAGAATTTTGTCCAGGGCATGATCGAAGAGGAAGTCGAAATGTTACGAGGCTTCATTCAACATTCGTATGTGAGAGTCGGCAGCTTGAAGGACAATGTAATGAAAGTCAGGTGTTTTTTGGAAGACATGCTGCATTGGACAGAATGGTCTTTGTGAAGTGGCGGATGGAACAGCTAAAAGAAAGCAGAAGAACTAATTATAAACGTGTTAGAAAAAGAAGTGAAGAAAATAAAAGAAGGGTGGTCTAAGGAAAGGAAGGAAAGAGAAAACAGAAAAAGAGGAGTTTGATAGACTAAATGAAAACTGGATGAAGGTGCAGACGAAATTTAGGTCGATGTGCCATCCTGACTGGATGCCAGAGAAAGAGAAAAAGAAGAAATGAATGACTAATAAAGTGCGCTAATGATGGAAGAAATGGAGAAAATAAAAGAAGAAGCAGAAGAACCCAAAGGCCTTTTTCAGCTCCACTCATATGCCTCGAAAAGATTTACTTTCTGGCCTCAATTGATTTTTTGGTGTGTTGTATAGTTGTTTGTGTTGTCTGGTGTCTGTGTTATCCCCTGTGTTCCCTTCCTACTGTCCCTCTATTAATGATAAGTCATATTGTCACTATACAGGCCCAATACCTTTTTGACTGGATAGTAGTATAGGGGGCCACTAAAGGGATAATGGGACTTTGATGTTTAAACAGGGTATATCAATAATGTGGACAATTGGAATTTAACATGGTGGGTTTGTCTAGGGACAATGGGACTTTAACGTTAGAAAAGGTTATATCAATTCTGGGGATAATGAGACTTTAACATGGTGGGTTTGTCTAGGGACAATGGGACTTTAACATGGTGGGTTTGTCTAGGGACAATGGGACTTTAACATGAGTGGGACTATAGAGGGACAAAATGTATTGGGACTGTCTAGGGACAATGTGAAAAAACATTACAGTAGAGATAATACAGACAGAGCTAACAGATAAGAGACTAACAATTATACGACATGAAACAAAGAAAAAAGGGGAGGCGGCAAGAAAGCAATTTCTTTTCGAAGCATATGAGGGGCACTGAAAAGGGTCTTTGGGTTTATTTTAGAGGGCATGGTATTGGCCTTCTTCTTTTCCTTAAACTTTGTCTCACTTCTGGTCCGTAGATCATAACTCTCGTTAAACAGCCTTGTCTCTCCACTTAAATTCTTCCTTTCCAAACGCTGGTAACCGTCATCCTGACAAAGGTCCAGGATGATCTGACATACATGGGTAAGTCCTTATGAAACAGCAATGGCGATACGAGAATAGAGGATTCTACGTCGGTCTACATGGTTGTGACGAAAAGAGGTGAAGGAATGCAGCGAATTGCGGTTATTTATAGGGGAAGGAAGGATCGAAACGGATTGAGTTTTTTGACCAATCCAAAAACGCATTACAAAATTCACTCACCACACGGAGTCATTCGTCCAATCCGAAGAAAGCAGTCTGTGACCTTTACATCCCTATATAGAGGCGCTAGCGTCTGTGCGCAGTCATTCCATGCGACACTGTTTTCAATCATCACGGAAACTAAAAAGACGATGAATTGGGGTGCACCGATCGTGGAGACGAGAAGCTATGAAATAGCAGCGACTACCCAAGTTAACACAGACCTACTTCCAGAAGAGGCTTTTAATTGGGATTTTGTGGATTTTCTTACCTCGCAAGAATTTGTTCCGGTACCAGTACCTTCTCCTTCTTTACCACTCACTGATCATTTCAAATAGAGACAGAAAGAAGAATTGGATAAATTTATACAGCAGCAAAAGGAAGCAGAACAAGCTTTTCTTCTTCAACAACAGCGAGAAGAAGAGGTAAGAAGGAAACGACAGGAAGAAGTAGTTAAGAAGCAAGATAGTGAAAGTCAAACGGTCACGGCACTTTTATACATTTTAGCAGAGTTAAGAAGTCTGAAACAAATGTATCAATATTCTTTATTACGACCGAAGAGAATAAGACCTTCCCGAGCTAAATCGTACCACCCCCAAAGATTTCTACCCAATCATCATAGTCAGGAGGCAAACCAGAAGTCGGCCTTGGTCGTGCCAAAGGCTTAAGGCAGTTAAAGTTGATTTAAACAAACAAATACCCAAAGGCCCTTTTCAGGGCCACCCATTTCTCTCGAAAAGAGATAGTATTTCGATTGCCAACATCAATTAAACCTCATAAACCCTTTTTACCCCATTGTATGTGTGAATGTATGAGTGCTTGTGTGCAGGTTCTTATTCTAAAAATCAAAACTAAGAGACACTTACGTTTTATGCCTGGTCTATTCTGGTCCAATTTTTACAATTCAATTCACAATACATCACTTTAAAAAGTTCATAAGCTTCTTTTGTGTCTCTCTTCACTCTCTCTTTTCTTCTTCTTTCTTTTCTTCTCATGTTTCTCTTTCTGCACGTGTCTGGGTTCTTCCTTTGTTGAGGGTACCTCTTGTTCTTCCTGTCCATAACCTCTCTCTTCTTCTTTTTCTTGCTCCTGTTGTTTCTTAGGGCAATCTGACGGCCAATGTAATTTTTCTTGACAATGATAACAGGTATTTTGACTTTTGTCTCTTCTAGACCCTGTTTTGCTTTTTTGACGGTCTAGGCACTCTGAAGACCAATGCCCTTTCTTCTTACAGATATAGCAAGTATCTTGACTTTTATCTCGAAATGAGGGTGAGTACTCCGTCGGCTTGTCTGAAGAAAATTTTCTGATGACCCCTCGCAAAGCTCTGATCAAAACTTCGATCTGTGTAGGCTGTCCCATCGTTCTGCTCGGTTTGAGAGGGAAATGAATAGTGAAAGAGCAAGACACACACCCTTTATATACGCTGGTCTGCCATGTATATAAAGTGACCCATGGTGTTTAACATGTATTCATTTGACGTTTTGCAGACAAGATGAAACGATCGCATCAATTCGTGAAGAAAGGATAATAAAGTAAGAGGCAGAAACGTGAAGTATCGCATTGTACAGTAGCTGAAGTCGTGGCACAAATTCATGCCAGTCATTTTAAAGATGACATGAGTGAACCAGAATTCAGACCCAGAGAGACTTCACCTAGCCAAAGTTCACCACCTTTAGTAAGCCCAGAAAAGTACTGTCACATTCGAGAGACGGAAAAGCGCTACTCTATAAAATGTAAAACTACGGCTTACACTTACAGGGTGAAGTTTAAAGATTTCAAGTACGAGGTACCGTTGGAGAAAGCAGAGGGCTTCATCATTGAGGTGTGGGATTTTTTGTTAAACACACTTAAACATCAATGTCGAGCCAAAGAAGACGATTCCTTGAACTTTCCATTCATCACGACATCTTGAAATCCCCTGTTTGGATCGAGTTTAACAGCTCAGCAGAACTGACACCTTCCAAAGTCATCGACAAAATTCAACATGTGCAACAATCCAATGATCAGTTTCACATCCACGATGGTAAAGCGACACTGTTCATGACCCACGTCTCTCTTCCCCAATACACTGGTCTTATTGGTGGACGACCTTCGCAGCACCAAAATAAGCCTCGTCCAAATTAACAATCCTCAAGACCAAACGTGTTTAGCCAAGACTATCGTGGTGGGACGAACCTATGCCAACAAGAACGTCACGGTAGAATGGGAAAGACACTGGGAGAACATTTGAAAATCGAACCAAGCCAAACAACGAAGTGAAACAGGCCTGTTACAACAAGCAGGCCTGTCCAAAGACACACCCTGTGGCATCCATTAAATGCAAAAATTGCAATATGTCCTAGCTCCACGCTACACCTTGAACGTGCACAGTCAAGAAGTGTGCGGACCTCTGTTGTTTCGAGGAAAAGATTTTAAAGATGGAAAAATACATTCACGTCTATCATCACGATGAACATTTCAATGCCATTACCACTATCAGCGGATTCCTGTTATGCAGATGATATTGTGAGAAATGTGACTATGGCTATAACAATCGAGAGCAACACCAACATTGTGGATGGAAATGCTAAGGATGTTCGGCCTCTCAACCCTGTCTGGATGAAGGACAAGAACGAGTGCATTGCTCAGCTTGTCAGCGCATTTTTGTCAGCCCTGCATGTTACCAAATAACATCTAAAGACGCAAGTTTCACAGCAGAAATGTGTTTGTCAGCTGCTGAGATTGTGTCTTACGTGTGGACAAGGCATACGTACCAATATTGCCAAGACACACGTATGTCCAGGACAGAACAAATGTTATATTTGTCACCAAATCGTAGACTTGGAACACCAATGCTACATTCGAAAATGCCAACCCCAACAAGAGGAGGAAGATGACCACAAGAAGAAATGGAATTTCATTTTGTTCGATTTCGGTTACATGCAAGAGACCGGCATTCACATTCCTAATGCGAAAATTGCATCCAAGACCCTTTCTTTAGTCATTGCCCTCACCACAGTAAGATTCCTGGAGGACGTGAAAAATCTTCCGAGGACTGAACACGCTAGCCGAATTCACCCAATGGATCTTAGACCCCATCGACGAAACATGGAGCCAAGATGACATCGAACGTTACGGAGATTGTCATCGCCATGCCACAGTGATGGCTCACAATTTCTTGGGATACGATAGACAGTTTCTTTTGAGATACTATACGGAACAAGGCACCGAACGTCCTAAAGTGACTTTGAACGGAGCCAAAATCTTTTCCATGCAAGTGGGTCAAGTACAGTTTAAGGATTCGATGAGTTACTTGGCCATGCCTTTGAGTCGAATGCCTAAAACGTTTGGAATGATAAAAATGGCAAAAGGCGACTTTCTGAACTTTTTAAATACGGAAGCTAATCAACATGCCGTTCTACCCCATTTGCCTGAGGCTGACGATTACGACCCCGACAGCATGCGTACCGGACAAAGAGAAGCTTTCTACGCTTGGTACCAGGCTCACGCTTCAGACCCTTTCGACTTTCATGAAGAAATGTTAAAGTATTGTCCTTCCGACGTGGACATTTTACGGCGTTGCTGTGGAAAATTTCGAGAACTGTTCATGGAACACGGAGGGGTCGATCCTTTGAAAGAAGCTTGAACCATTGCCAAAGCGTGTTCCTTTGTGTACCATCAACGAATCATGCCTGAAAACACCCTGGCTGTCATTAGTTTTCAAACGACCAACTTTGTCAAACGTCAATACTCTGTCAAAGCTCTACGCTAGTTACATTACTTATGCGACAAGGAAGACAAATGGATTCAGCATGCCCGCAACGGAAGGGACGAAAAGACCATCGGGACGTATTCGGTAGATGGCTGCGACTTAGAAAACCCAAAGATTGTGTACGAGTTTAACGGTTGCTTATTTCACGGATGTCCCGTCTGCTACCCTGAACGTGGCACTAAAAATGAGTACCAGGCATCTTGAAGTTAGAACAGGAAGGATACCAAGTGGTGAAAATGTGGGAACATGAATACGATCACCGTTTGAAAACCGATCCCGAGTTTAAATGCATCATGGAAAGTTACAGGTTGATGGACCCACTGAACCCGAGGGACAGTTTGTACGGAGGACGTATAAATGCCACCTGTTTGCTGTAGCACGCTGACGAAGAGAAAGGAGAAGAAATCAAATACTTGGACGTGTGTTCGCTGTATCCTTACGTGTGCAAATATCGTCGCTTTCCTGCAAGGCACCCGCAATTATTGACGGAACACATTGGCCTGGACTACAGTCGACAATACGAAGGCTTGATCAAATGCAAAGTTTTGCCTCACACCGACTTGTACCATCCCGTGTTACCTCACCGTTACCAAGGCAAACTGATGTTTCCTTGTGCGTACTTGTGCCGAAATGTGCAACCATGACCAGCCTTGTAAGCATACACAGGAAGAACGCTCCTTGACGGGAACGTGGGTCAGCGTGGAATTGTTTAAAGCTCTGGACATGGGATGCCAACTGTTAGACGTGTACGAAATGTACCACTTTCCCAAGACACAACAATACTACAAGGGTGAACCAACTCAGAAAGTCATTTTCGCAGACTACGTGGATGCCTTTTTGAAACTGAAACAAGAAGCCAGTGGCTACCCTTCCTGTTGTCACACTCCCGAAGATCAAAAGACATTCATAGAGAAATACTGGGAACAAGAAGGCATCACTTTAGACCACATCGAGAAAAACTAAGTCAGGCGATCGTTTGCCAAAGTGATGTTAAATTGCTTGTGGGGCAAAATGGCACAACGACCGTGTTTACCCAAGACAGAATATTTGACAAAACCTTCCCGTTACTTCCAGATGATTCACGACAAAACCAAATACATGAAACATATGGACGGACGTCGCTCGTGAGGATTTAATCTTAGTCAATTACAAAGAAGATCTGGACTTTGTACAAGCCGACGAATTTGGAAATGTCATCATTGAGGCTTACGTGACAGCCCATGCTCGCTTAAAATTGTACGAAGATTTGGAACTGTTAGGGGATCGTGTCCTGTACTTTGACACGGACAGTTGCATCAACATCGATCTCCCAGGTCAACGTCACCCTGACATCGAAGGTGAAAGTTTAGGATCCTGGACAGATGAGCACCCCGACGAGAAGATTTTAAGTTTCGCTAGTGGCGGCCCTAAAAAGTACGACTACGAATACCGGGACAAACAAGGAGAAGTGCACACCGAGTGTGAAGTGAAAGAATTTACTCTTAATTATCTCACCAGTCGAGTGGTGAACTTTTGAGTATTAAAATAAGCCTTGCAGTCTGAAGAGGATGAAAACTGTAAAGTGACCACCTACCAACCGAACAAGATTGTACGTTTACCCACTCCGCAAATCGTCAGTCGACCCTTGGAAAATGTCTATCAAGTCGTGTACCAGAAGCGAGTGAGGATTCACAACCACTTCACTTTGCCATATGGTCAGGTCGATATTGGTCAGCATATAAAAAGGGACAATATGCATGACCGATAGTTCATTGTGACCTCCAAGACCAATCAAACAAGATGAATTATTTCAGAGAAGCACAAAACAAGTTCAGACAGGCACAATTCAAGTTAAGGGACTCTGAAGAGGAGTGCGATGCTGCGCCTTGCGATGTGAGCGATGCGGTAACGCATCATGAGAACTTTGTTCTCACTACTACCACTTCACTTATCATGGAAAGTGATGCCGTGCGTGTCAAACATGACGGATGCGAAAGCTTTGCCACTCGTGATTGTGGACTCGTTATTGGTTGTCATTGTGGATGTCAACCTTCACGGCTACCACCCTACGGATGTCATCCAGCCCTGAACAAACTCCTGTCGTTGTCACTCTATCGTCATCGAAACGAACCTGCGTAAGACGAATATTCGTTCCCTGTGCCTTTGCCTGACAACTGCAACTTTGAAAATCGTCCTCAATTGTTCAAAGGAAAATTGCCTAAATATCTGGGAGGACCGACTCCTGAAGAATTAGCCAGAGGAGGATTTTTCTACTTGGGTGAAGGGGACAAAGTCAAGTGCTTCAGTTGCGGTTTGTGTCACTACACCAGTGGGAACAACAATATTCAGCATACCTGGAACATGCTCGATGGCTTCCGAATTCTCACTACCTACCTTAAGTGGGACCGAGTCATTGAAGTGACCTACCATGTCGTTTAAGAAACCAGGTTTTTCGTGTTTATTTTAAAAAATCAATAGACGTGTCCTGAAAAAGGTATATAAACTCTTGTCTTGTCTGTCTTCGCAGAACAAGTGACATTCCTGAAACTATGGCTACTTCCACTGTCTCTACTCCCTCTTCTTCCACTTTCAAAGTCATCGACGAACACTTAGATCGTGTCAGTTGGGAGGTTTGTATCTTCGGCATCCCTCTAGCATGCTCATTGCTGGACCTAGCGGTTCAGGCAAAACCGAATTTGTTAAACCTTTGATCGAAAAAAAACATCATTTGATCGATCGTCCACCTCAACTAATCGTGTGGTGTTACAAAGAGTGGCAATCAGCGAACAGCCTCTTGCGAGAAAGTCAAGGCGATTCCATCGTGTTTGTGGAAGGCATTCCTAACGAAGACGACGGAATCGTGTCTGACCCCCGTCAAACCCATCTGGTCATTTTCGACTACATGTTAAGAGAAGACGAAGAAGAAATTAAACTGTGGTTTACGCGTAAAGGGCATCATAGTAATGCCAGTGTGATTTACATCACTCAAAATTTGTTTCAACAAAGTAAAGCCCATCGTACCATCAGTCTCAATTCGCATCATGTGTTCTTGTTTAAAAGCCCTAGAGATACATCGCAAGTGCAAGTCTTAGCCACACATTTAGGAACGCCTTGGCTAACTCATGCGTACGACGATGACACTCAAACCCACTACCCCCGATTATTTGCCATTTCCTACACATTTGTTTCACCACTAGTGTCAAGACGTAGGGGCTATCCTGTACGTGTCTCCGTCCTCGACTTAACCCAAAAATTATATACGAAACCTCAGACACTTTTCGTCTGTCTCGTACAATGTCAACATGACGTCCCTTCAGTCTTCCAGTCAAACTGATTCGTGCCTTGTATGGCATCAGTCGCGAAAAAAATCCACAATTACGTGCTCGTGTATTAGAAGCCAGTCTCAAAGAAGTCTAACGATGGTTTACGGTGACAGCACGTCAATTACTGCAAGGAATCATTCAGATTAGTCATGAATCAAAACGCCTTTTTGATAGAAACAAAGTAGCCTTGACACAACTGGCCGATCTCAAAATCGACACTCAAACCAAAAAGCATTTTGAAACATGGAGGGAGCGGTTCTCTAGGAGTTATTATCATTCCGTCCCTCTTAAAATGCGATCCTAATGCTCTCAAAGATCTCCCTAAGAAAAAAACGACTCCCAAAGAAGCTAAACGAAGTCCGAAGAAGAAAAAGAGCAACGGTGTCAAGACCAAATCACAACCCCAGAAAAAGAAACGCCCAAGCAAAAAGAAAAGCCCACAAAAAAACAGCTTCTACCTGCAAGAGAGGCACTTCGGCCAGGACGCAACCTTACATTCGCAAATCACGACCTGCTGACGATGCCTGTCCAACCCCATGTAACACCCGTTCGTCCTCATTTGATGACACCATGGAAATCCGTGTCTCCAAGAACTTCTCCTCCAGCGGTGACACCCTCCTCCTATTTAGCTGCAGTGGCAACTGCTCACTAAATACCTGCTCCCAAAATTAAAGTCTAAGAGAGATCGGGCATGTTACAGAGTTTACTGGATTTGTCCAAGCAAGAACTGACTCGATTTAGTGCGTTGCGATCCCCTCCACAACGCGTGATGCATGTCATCAAGTTGATACGACGTAAAGACAATCAGTGGAGACGTGTTCCAGTATAAAAACGGTCTGAGACAAAGCATGGGCATCAGCATTTTTGTGCGCCTGAAGATTCAAAGATGTCACCCCAAAAAACCATCCCTCATCTAAACCCAAAGGAAAGAAAAGGAAAGGACTGTCTCCTCGTTTAGTCAAACATGGGGACATGTTGTCTGTCCTGTACAAAGCTTCTCCACCCATGCGAGAAAAACTCATTCAAACGGTCCAGAAAGATTTCATCGACACCGTGTGCGAATGTTGTTTGAAGGTCTTGAAAGGTACGATCGATTACTCGAAACACCAGAATCAATACTTAGGCAAACATCGTCACTTTCTTCGGTAAATGGTTCAAAAGAAAATCCTCATTCGTCAAAAGAAGAAGATGTTGGTCCAACGTGGAGGAATTTTGCCACTATTGTTAGGACCTTTGCTGAAAGGAGTATTGGGAACCATGCTGGGACGACTCGTGGGAGCAAGATAAAAAGAACCTCTGGAGTCCAAAGATCTCAGACGTGACCCTTGACATCGGATGGAAGAACGAAACTAGAATTAGTGCCCTACAAACGATGGACGGAATACTATCGTTGGCAAGAACAACGAACCCCGCATTTGCCTCCCAATCCCAATTTTACCGAGATGTTCCAGTTATAAGACGAATTGGAGTCTTTGATGGATTGCCACGATTTGAACGAAACAGAAAAATCGCAAAAGTGCGGTCAACTCTTGCAACGACTGCAACTCTTTCACCAGAAAGCTTTAGACGATAAAGCTCTTCCCAATCTGAAAGATGTTAAGACCGTGATGAACAATCCATATCCCACACCACCACCACCACCACTACCATCTCCAGTGGTCATGAAAGACGCCACCCCAAGAAAGCCTGAGGAAGAAAAGATACGAGATGTTTTTCAAACACCGTCAGCAGCTCCCATTTCTAGAAAGTTCGAGGCGTTCTTTTTGACCACTTCCCCCACACCCCAACAAGAAGAAATGAAAGCCTGCCTTAAAAAGATGATGTCCACTCCTCCTTCGACAGAAGTGAAAAGAAAGAAAGGAAACCAAAAAGTAAAAGAAGAAAAGAAGCCCAAAGCCATTCCATTACCACCTCCACCAATAGATTCGACTTCTCCTCAAGTGGCACATCGGACACTTAAATCCGTTTCCAAACCACCCGCTCACCCCGTCCAATGTAGCATCAGCGAAGAGAGGGTAATCTATTAAAAAAATGGAAAAGGTGTTAGCCAAAATCCCATCCTGCATGTTACGGAGGAGTTCAGAAATTGTATCGTGCTGCCAAACCCCAGCTGAAAAGTCTCCGTTTGCCTCGTGTGCAACGATGGTTACAAGAACAAGCTACCTACTCTTGACACAAACCCATTCGACGCAAGTTTTCCAGAAGTCGCACCCAAGTGGAAGGCATCGATCATCAATGGCTAGCCGATGTAGCCGATGTCTTTCATTTGGTCACCTACAATCATGACTGCAAACATTTGTTTTGTGTCATCGACGTATTTTCAAATGTGCCTGGGTCGTGCCATTGGCTTCCAAATCGAGCAGCGAGTTAGTGCGAGCCCTGCAACAGGTGTTGAAACAAAGCGGTTGAAACCCTCGTCGAAAGGAAACTGACAAAGGTACCGAATTTCTGAACCAAGCTTTCCAAAAAGAATTAAAGAAACGTGGCATTCATGTTTCCACCACCGAGAATCCCGAAACCAAATCCAGCATCGTGGAACGTTTTCAACGCACTTTGAAAGAACGCATGTGGAACGCATCACCTCACTCTGAAGTACATTGACATCTTACCACACCTGGTGCAAGCATACAGCCAATCTTACCATCGAAGCATTGGACGTACCCCGCAAGATGTGACTCCCGACAACGAAGTGCTGGTTTCTGATCGCCTGTTTGGTACGTCCCCGAAGGTGCTTCTTCCCGAGAAAAGTTGAGAGTTGGCCGTAGGAGATTGGGTACGTATTGACAAAACTAAACGCACTTTCGACAAAGGTTACTTGACCAACTGGACCACCGAATTGTTTCGTGTCACTGGACGAGTGCATGGCCGTCATCCTGCTGTCTATAAATTGGAAGACATGAACGGAGAAGTGTTAAAACGAACGTTTTATTTGCCTGAGTTACAACGTGTCACCAAAAAAGAAGACGACGTGTGAGACATTGAAATCATTCTCGAACGCAGAACCCGTAAAGTGGGAAAAAGACGTGTCAAAGAAGTCAAAGTGCGCAGGAAAGGATATCCTCCCAGTTTTGATTCTTGGATCAACGCTTCGCAAGTCATTGACTATAAAAAGAAGTGACCATCATCCCCTCCACACAGCCTCAACTACTGCTACCACTGCAGCGACCACTCCTTCACCCAGTTCTTCTCTGCAAGATCTACGGAAACAACCCTTGCTGGTGTGGTGTGGAGAACGTGTGCCTAAAAAGCAAATCATCTTTCTCTGCCAAATCCTTATGGTGTATTGTGTCATCGATGCAGCCATTGCCAATATGAGTTTACAACAAGGAGACAAACAATTGTGTACCATTTTATTGAGCAGTTGCATAGGTTACCTGCTTCCTAATCCCTCCCTGAAATTCTCCTCGAACGGGAACGACAGGAATCTTGCGTCCAGTGTCAGTCACCACTCCAACAACAATAACATCCCCATTTCGGGCGGAGACACGCCTCAGACTTCCAGTAACTCCTCGGAGAGCCATAGAACTCTGGAAGTATGAACAATAACAACCAATTTTACTTAACCTTACCCAGTGACAGTTCCATGGAGGTGTTTCCCAACAACAATTTGTGCTGTTACACGGCAAAATTACCTGAGGCCATCCAAATAGATCACGAAGCCCATTGGGGAGTGGCTTTGGTGGAAATCATTCACCCGACGCAAATCAGAAACATCACCGAGAAGCAAAACACTTTCCAGGTGGAAATCCTGGATGCCCAATTGCAAGAAGAAATAAATAAAATCGGGTTTTAGGGGACACAAGACCAGACAGCAATCCATCCTTCAGTATCTACACATTGAAAATTCCTTCAGGGTTTTATTTTAGTGGTGAACATTTGGTGGACACTATTGCGGACAGGTTCGACTTAGCCTTTGGCAAAGCCCTGAAAAGAGCCAAAAGAAATGTGAAGATTGAGTACCATAAAGTGACTCATAGCCTCATGATCAAATGTTAGGATACGAACACATTGTCCCTCTGGTTTAATGGTAGTTTGTATAAAATTTTAGGTGGACATGCACAAATGGTAACAAACAATTTGAGTCCCAAGATCAACAGTAATATAGCTTTTTATAGGGTTTTTGGAAGCCCGGTAGAACTGAACAAAGGACTGAATTTGATCTTTGTGTACTCCAATGTGGTGGAGTATAACGTGGTGGGGCACACCTCCGTGCCGTTACTGCGTGTCGTGCCTTTTCCTTTCAAAGTGGATAGTATCACAACCAATGACCAGGAAGGTGCAAAACACCTATCACGTACACCGTGAATTTGTAAATCCTCACTATTTTGCCCGTCAGTAAGTCATATTTTGACACTGTCAACATTGCTACGAAAGGAGATCTGGGACAAAATAGTCCATTCTCCAAAGGGAAAGTCAAGGTGAAACTCCATTTTGAAAAACGATTCTCTAACGAATTGTAAGTCATGTATCCAGTGTACCGAGGCGTTGCTCGACAGCGAGGACAGGGTTTAGGAGATATGTTAAAATCAGCCTTTAGTTCGGTGGATCCGGTGTTGAAACCGATGATGACACGAGGATTGCATGCCTTGAAAGATGCGGCATTGACACAAGGCAAGGAATTTCTCCAAAATGTCATCATTGACAAACAAAACTCTAAAGAAGTATTCTTGAGGGCAGGGAAAAATGTCTTGCTGCAAACGGGTAAGGACATTTTAGGCCGACGAGAAACTCCTATAAATGCCCTGAACGCTACCTAGTCAGGCATTCCTGCTTCCCTGACGCAATAGCAAGGACAAGGCAGAAAGAGACGACGAAGAAAACATCCCTTCACAAGTCTTCACACTTCTAAAGCTAGAAAGACAAAGAAAAGAAGAACTGCTCGAGGCTTAGACGTTTTTGATTATTAAATATTAGAAACAGAAATGATGCACCGAGTGTCTTGCGCCTGTTCCAAGTCGGAACTGGATCTGTTTGCCATGCCACCCAGCATGATGACGATGCAATAATCCCAATGGGTCGAATATCATCCCGTTTCCACTCTGACGGATTCAGCTCCCGTTGAGTTTGAAATCAAAGGACAACCCGAAGATTACTTCGATCTGAATGGCAATTGCTTCTACCTGAAAGTCAAAGTGATCAAAACGGACGCCACTGCTCTAGGAGCCGATGCTAGAGTAGCTCCCGTGAACAATTTCATGCATTCCTTGTTCAGTGAAGTGGATTTGTATTTGAATAACAAACTGGTCAGCAGTATCATGGATAATTACCCTTACCGATCGTACCTGGAATATCTCTTAACATACGGACAAGAGAGCAAGAACACTCATCTGGATGCTAGTGTGGTATGGAAAGCTGACACAGCAGGTGAGAACACGTTTAACGACACAGCCCTGAAGCAGATGACGATCCTCACAAAGTAGGTTTTAACGACCGTAGAAAGAAAATCCTGCGAGGACGAAGTTTAGAACTAATGGATCGTTTGCATTTGGATATGTGGTTGCAAGAGAAGCATTTGCTCAACGGTGTGGATATCCGCCTGAGAGTGAATCGTAGCAGTACCGCATTCCATTTGATGGCCCATGCTACCGAGTACAAAACCATCATCCTAGAAGCCAGACTATACGTGCGTCGTGTGGAAGTGTTACTTAAAGTAGGAAACGACATCAGTCACACTTTGAGCAGAACGACCGCCAAGTATCCGATACGACGTGTGGAAGTGAAAACTTTCACCATTGCCTCTGGACTCCGATCCAACATCGAATATCATCTACTCCAAGGACAGTTACCCAAACGTTTAATCGTTGCCATTGTGAGCAATGCAACACTCAACGGAGCCCACGGTCAAAATCCATTCCAGTTTAAGCACTACAAAGTCTCCAAATCGAAGTCAGTCGCGACGGCAAGGCCTTGTGTACCCGACCTTTCGAACCTAGCTTTAACCAGAAGAATTACTTGAGATCGTACTTGTCCCCGTACGAAGCCACCGGACAGTTAGGGACCAACACCAGTCACGGCATTTCGTACGGTGATTATGTAGGAGGTTACACTTTGTGGGCTTTTGATTTCACTCCAGACCAAGGCAGCGACGACGGACATTTCCACCCTATACAATCTGGCCAGATTCGTGTGGAACTTCAGTTTGCAGAAGCTCTACCCCAGACGGTGAACTTCATCCTGTATTCCGAATTTGATAATGCCATATAAATCAACAGTTTGAGAGAAGTCATTCTAGATTATTAGAAGCCATGGAAGACTGTTATCCCTCTTTACATAGTGCAGAATCTTTGGACATGGAATCTGAGGAGACTGTGAAAGGAAAACCCCAAGACAAAGACGAAAAGGACATTGTGATGAAGTCGAGATGGCCAGAACAAGAACAGCATTTATTCTTCTGCTTTGCTACATACCTGGCAGAAACATTTACAGAATGGATCAAGAACAATTGCTATGGATGCCAAAATGAATATTCCAGTCAAGACGAGAAATTGGACGAATATCTGGACGAAGCTTGGAATCTCATCTCGGAAGAAGACCTGTTACATCGGTGGTATAAAGGTTTGCGTGAACATTCCTGTCCTCCATTAACGACTCAAGAGATCTATATCATCGAAGCCCTCTTGGATCAGCGTGCAGAGACAAAACGAAGGAACGGTTACTTGTAAGACAAATTCAAAGAGAAAGTCAGGATCGAATTGATCACTTATTATCACCGGTGGAAAAAAAAAGAACAAGAAAAATAAAACAACACAAACATGGATACCTGGGAACTTTATTACCTTTTGAACCACATTTCTTAAACTGCCTCTTGGAATCCTGTCGTGTACGCTAAAGATGAACTACCTCATCGCAAACCTCAAGACCATCAAGCTTATGTGATCAACACGGACGACAGTCATCTCCCAGGAACCCACTGGGTAGCCGTCTACTTTCCTCAAAAAAGATGTGTGGAATATTTTGATTCGTATGGGTTGCCCCCTTTGGAAGACGACATCATTGACTTTATGAGAAGAAATGCGCAGACAGCAGGAATCAACAATGTGAAATTATAAGGCACATATTCATTGGTGTGTGGACAATATTATGTGTATTTTCTGCATCAACGCAGTCAGGGATATTCTTTAGAACATTTAGTGACTTATTTTGATCGTCATTATTCAAGAAACGATGAGAAAGTAGATCGATGATTTTGTGACCATTTTGGTTATCTTCAGTCTCTAGCTAGGAAACGCAGTGTACATCAATGGCCCAATGACTTCCAACAGTGGAAATCTCAATTTAATTCACAACGTTGTCAACCTTGTCAAAAATAGATGGTTATTAAAAAAATGTTTGTTATTGAATTGAATTGTTAATTTAAAAAAAAAAATATTTGAATAAAAAATGTTGTGTTTTAAAAAAAATGCGCTTGTTTTGTTTTGCAATTGCCATCATGAACCATGCTCTTTGACTTCTCTCTATCTCTCACATCAAACTATTTGAGTGTTCCGACTCAAAACTATGTAGGGATGTTTTCGTTCGCGTCCGCTCTTTAACAATAAAAGCAGGGTAGTCTCCGGTCTGACCATCCATTGTCGACGCATCCTCCTACGAAGATGTGCTCAAGATTAGCCAAGCTGAACGAAGCTTACGTGAATTTTCATAGAGTCATCGCAAATCTGATACCGGAGCCTGAAGAGATAGAGAATGTTAGAATGTTAAACGTCACTGAAGACCTGATAAAAGAGCTCTTCAGAGAGGAAATCAAGAAGGAGAAAGAAGAATGGACGGAGAAGTACAGACTTTAGAAGCAACAGAGAGAGCAGCAGCAACATCAGCAGCAGGAACCAGACAGAGGTTCTATCGACTGCCGTGTCGACACCAATTAGTTCTCCTTCTCCTTCCGAAGAAGCAGACTCTGTGCGGTGGGAAAGCCTGTCGCCAGACGAGGTCGCAATCTTAGATCATAAAAGGTTGTCATAGCTCCTTGTTCACAAAAAACAGCCCTTTTCAGGGCTACTCAATCCTCTTTAAAATAAATAATGATTCAATTGCCAATAGCATGTTAGTCAGTTAGAAAAAAACAACAGAAGTGCGTATATAAGCACATGATTTATGTATCTTGGCTAGAAAGCGTGACTCTAATCCCTTCGTTTCCTTCGTTTTCAAAAATGCTCAATGAGTGATTGTTAGTAAAAAAAAAGTGAGTGAGTGTGTCTTTTAGGTCCGCGCGTTTTATGGTGATAATATGGGTAATGTAAGTTTTTGGTGACAGGGGATGTTTTCCTTCACGTCCGTACTTAACGTATTTATAGGAAACGATCATCAGTCTGGCTACCCATTGTCAACGAGACAAGATTGAAGAATGAGCAGTAGACTCGCAAAACTACTGGAACTCCAGATGCACCTGGAATACACCAGGCACCTCTTGAATGAGCTGGCAGCGGAGGCCATTGTAGAAGAAGGTAGGATTAAAGAAGAAGAGAATAAAAGGAAGAAGGACGAGGAGCAGGAAAGAAAAAGAACGATCCTGCCTCACCTGATGCTAAGACCATTGCATTAGGTGAAGCCATTGTCCCCTCCAGAGCCAGTACCAGTACCACAACCACAACAACAACGTCAACAACAACCACAACCAGTACAAAGACTAGTGGTTCACCAGAGAGAAAACTGGGAGGAGGAGCTAGAGAGAGGACGGGAACAAAGACAAGGACAACATCTAGGCTGCAGGATAGAAGAGAGAGAAGATTGTGGTGCTGAGGCTAATCATCAAGCCTCTCCACTCCCATCTGCTACAGTCAAATGGGATAATGATTGGAGCGGGGAGATGTTTTTTGTGGGGCAAAACATGGAAGGTGTCATGACTGACAGGTGCATTTGGAGTTCAAGAAAAAACAGCCCTTTGCAGGACTAACCAAAACTCTAGAAAAGAGACTATTTAAGTTGTCAATTTGTGTAAGTGTGGAGTATTGTGAATAAAAACGCTTACTCCTTTTCTAATGATATTATGTGTGTGTGTGTGTGTGTGTGTGTTTGTTTGTAAGAGCTCACGTACGTTTGTGTGGATAGCAGAATATTGGGGTTTGTAAGTGCTCACGTACTTTTGTGTGGATAGTAGAGTGTGTGGTTGTTTAACTTTCCTTCTATGTGGATGGTATAATTGGGTTTTGTGTTTGCTTCTCCGCGTGTGTGGATATTATAGTTTGGGTCTTTTTTATTCCTCGCATGTGTGGATAGTATATTATTGGGGTTTGTAAGCGCTCACGTACGTTTGTGTGGATAGTACAGTTTGTGGTTCCTTAACTTTCCTTCTGTGTGGATGGTATAATTGGGTTTTGTTTCTGCTTCTCCGCGTGTGTAGATAGTATAATTTGGGTTTGTTATGCTTCTCGGCGTGTGTGGATAGTAGATTATGGTTATGTTTTCGCTTCTTTGCGTGTGTGGATAGTATTGTTTGGGGTTGATTTTGTTTCTCGGCGCGTGTGGATAGTAGGTTATTGGGGTTAGTTTTTATGACTCATCACCTCTGTGTGGATAGTAGATAATTTGTGAAGAGAAAAGTATGGGGATGTTTTCCTTCACGTCCGTGCTTTACACATAAAAACTCAAAGCGTTCTACGGCATAAGCACAAAGAAGATGGCAACAGTCACGGGTTTATTTAACAATTTAAAAGACAGTTGGCATTGGATGGTGGATTGCTATTATACAGTGGAAAAGCTTGAACAGGAATGGAGACATCCAGTTACCAAAGACTTTGTGACACGTCAAGTAACCAGCCTCAAGGTAGCCATGGCTCTTGTAGAGGGAATAATAGAGGAAGAGGTAAAGAGACTAAGAGGCTTCATTCACCCTCCCTATGTGAGAGTGGGAACATTGAAAGAGGTCATTGATCATGTCACGAGAGTCAGGTGCTAGTTAGAAGATATCTTGGAATGGAGTGAGTGGTCCTTTGTAAAGTGAGGAGTAGGTCAACTCAAGAAAGCAGAAGAACTGACGAGGAAAGTGCTGACAGAAGAAGTCAAGAAGATCAAAGAAACCTGGACTAAAGAGAGAAAGGAAAGAGACAGTATAAAAAAGAAGACTTTGAGAAGCTTAACAATAACTGGATCAAAGTCCAGGATACGTTTAGAGCATTTGGTTATCCAGACTGGATGCCAGAGTCGGAAAAGAAGTAGAAAGGAATATTGGGAAAGGTCAGGAGATGGATGAAGAAATGGAGGAAATAGAAGAAGAACCCAAAGGCCCTTTTCAGGGCCCCTCACATGCTTTGAAAAGAAATTGCTTTCTTGCCACCCCCCAAATTATTTTTGTTTCATGTTGTATAAGTCTCTTGTCTGTGTTATCTATGTCTGTATTATCTCTACTGTAATGTATTTTTTCCCATTGTCCCTAGACAGTGCCAATACCCGTTGTCCCTCTATAGTCACACCCATGTTAAAGTCCCATTGTCCCCAGAATTTATATACCATTTTCTAACGTTAAAGTCCGATTGTCACTAGACAAACCCACCATGTTAAATTCCCATTGTCCCCAGACTTGATATAACCTGTTTTAACAATAAAGTCCCATTGTCCCTAGGGTGGCCCCCTATACTACTCTGGACTTTCCCTTGTCCCTACAAATCTTGTCCCTATACAGGTCCAGGGAGTTCTGTAATGCAGTTTTCCCCTGTCCCCAAAGTGCCGGTCCTGTATGTCTCATGTTAAATTTCCCATGTTAAATTCCGATTGTCCCAAATTGTTTCCACGATCATTTTGACTCTGTTGTCCATTGTCCCTAAACAGCCTCCCATCACGACTCAGATATGTATTTTATTTCCTCCTTTTTATAACAGATGATGGCATGTATCATTAACATTACTCGTTATGATGATATCTGTCATTATCATCACTCGTTATAATGATATATATCATTAACATTACTCGTTATGATGATATATATCATAATTATTCATTATGATGGCATGCACCACTATTATTACTCGTATCAGTATAACCATTGTAGGGGCCCCGAGTGGTCGAGTGGTCTAAAGCGCTCTTCGTTACGGATCACTGCCATCTCACCTCTGTCTGCAGCGGTTCGAGTCAAAGATTCAGCCAATGTGGTCATGTGAGAAAGCTTGCCAGTAGCTTCTCGTGGGTCGGTGGTTCTTTCCGGGGTTTTCCGGGTTCTTCCTCCACCATTAATACTGGCCGCCATGTATAGCCTATCGTGCTGAAAAATGGCGTTAAACCCCACAACAACAACAACAACAACAACAACATAACCATTGTATAGATTGACATGTTTCATTGCTTTTGCTCGATACTTAATATGTATGTATGTATGTATGTATGTATGTATGTATGTATGTATGTATGTATGTATGTATGTATGCACGTATCTATGTCTGTCTGTCTGTCTTCTGTATGTCTGTCTGTCTGTATGTATGTATGTATGTATGTATGTAGGTAGGTAGGTAGGTAGGTAGGTAGGTAGGTAGGTATGTATGTATATATGCATGCATGCATGTATGTATGTATGTATGTATGTATGTATGTATGTATGTATGTATGTATGTATGTATGTATGTATGTGTGTATGGATGGATGGACGCATGCATGCATGCATGCATGTATGTATGTATGTATTTATGTATGTATGTATGTATGTAAGTATGTCTGTCTGTCTGTATGCATGTATGTATGTATGTATGTATGTATGTATGTATGTATGTATGTAAGTAATGTATGTATGTATGTATGTATGTATATATGTACGTATGTATGACTGACTGACTGACTGACTGACTGACTTTATTTCCTCTTTAAAAAGAGATCACATCAGAATAAACAAATTCATGATAATACAAGATCATAAAATAAAACAGAAAATTGACAAAAATACAATAGTAATACTGTGTCAGCTACCGTATTGACAAAACGAAATATATCACTGCCTGCAATTATGCAAATCTGCAGTCATTTGGCGGAGCAAGGCACTAATCTTTTAACAGTTGCTTGATGATGATAATATTTCGAAAAGTTAATACGTCTATAGTGTTATGTGCTTAACATTAAGTTCGAGATAGTAACGAAAATGAAATGAAAAACTTTTAACAGTGTAATTCTATATGTAGTTTTTTTCTTTATATGACGCATGTATTTATGCATATATATACTTGTTTGCGCGTATGCGTGCGTGCATGCATTTATCTATGACTGACTGTCTAAATGACTTAGTTACCTCTACAACAAAGAGTATATCAGGTTGCTAAGATACATATTATACATATCATAGGATTATGAGACACATCATAGACAAGAACGCAAGCATGATATATACATCGTCAACTAATGTGTTTACAAAATGAGATATATAAATACAGAAAACCATATAGAAATCTCTTGGAAATAAACATAAAAAAATACATAAACAAATACATAAACACACACAAAAACAGCTGTCATACAACAAAATTTGCGGATTTGACAAGAAGACTTTGGCCTTTAATTGTTTATATTTAATGTTAATTTACTACTTACTTTTAATATCATGTTAGGGCATGTTAGTTGATAGCAGGGCACACATTTTATTGTAGAATGAAGCTATGCTGTTTGCGGTCACCAACATGAGCGTATCTGATACGTCATCGTCAATAGACGACATGCAGTCAACCCTGCTTCCAAGAAGCGTCTCCAACAATATATCGTCTTCTTGATTGAATAAGTTAACCCCGTCTCTCACTTCTAAAGAGTCAATCACTCTCTCAAAGAAAACGTTTCGTTCCTCAAGCAGCATTTCGCAACCTAAAATAAGATGTTTCGCTCTGTCGTCAGTCTCTTTTCCACAGAGTTTGCATACCATAATTTTACCAACAGGCATGATATATAGTTTCATTACTTCAGAGAGCGGCCATAACATGGATGGAAATTTACGCCCAAGAAACCATATATTACTTGGTTTTAAGTCCAAATGAATGTTTCTGAAGTGAATTAAATCATCCCTTAGTTCCATATTTGCTCTCCAGGTAGTTTCTTCAAGGTTTTGGATAATATCAATAATATGTCGATTCCAGATGAGTTTTTCTTCAGTTTGTACTCTTTCAGCATAGTCTAAAAGAACACTTCCCATACCATATTTCTTAGTTATTTTGTCAATATCAGGTATAAATCCCGTCTGTTTTAGCGGGTTGTTCAGATACTGACATAGGCGCATAATGAAAATCTTTTTCCAGATAAAAGTCCAATCGCCCTTACACAATCGGTTGAAAAGAGCAATTTCATCCTATCTATGTATGCTTCCATTGACTAGAGTCCTAAGGTACTACTCGTTGCCTCCGTAGGCGAATATTTATCGAAAGCTTGCATACGTCGCGCTGCATATCTCTGGCATAACTCAAGTTCTTCTATATTTGAGTTTGTGATACCTGGCCATAGTTCACATCCATATAGGACCGAGGGTAGAATAATTCTTTTCCAAATCTTCAGACTTGTTGGAGGGTTCATTCCTCTATCTCTGATACCAATAAAATATAAAGAGTTTAACAAGTGTTTGCCTTTATCACATGCTTCCTTTATCGCGTCGTTTGGTTTTAAGTTGTATTTTAGAGGTATGCCGGCATACTTCTTACTTTTGACTGCCGGAATTGGAGATTTGTCGAGCATAAAAGAAGGTATACCAGTCGTTCTTTTGTTAGTAAACAAGATGGTGCAACTTTTATGTGCATTATATCTTAATCTCCACCTTTTCGCATAGTCGGAAATTGTATCAAGCAGCTGTTGCATTGAATGATGCGAGTTAGACATTACAGTTGTGTCATCTGCTAATAAGACACAAGGCAGGTGGAGATCAACAAGATTTAGACCTCGCAAAGTGTGATCTAATTCCGTGATCAAATCATCTATCATTACAAGAAAGAACCAGGCAGACAAGATACGGCCCTGTCCTACACCCTGCCTAATATCGAAGCGTTTGGACAGCTTGCCCGCATATAAAACAGAGCTTGTTACTCTCTCAAACGAATCTTTCATGATGCGCCAGGTCTTCCCTTTGATGCCAAGTCTGTACAACTTATAGAATAACCCGTTATGCCAAACTGTGTTGAAGGCTTTAGCATTATCAAGAAATGTAGCATAGACAGGAGTATTTTTTTCCAAATAGTAGCATATAGATTCTTTGATACAGAACGCTGCAGTGATACTACCGCAATTATTTCTAAAACCCTGTTGCAACGGATTTGGAAAAGAAATCTGCTTAGAAAATATAAGTAGTCTACTATATATAATTTGTTCTAGAACTTTCTGAAACACTGGAATTATAGTTATATCGCGGTAATTATTCATATCTAATTTGTTCTTTCCCCCTCCTTTGAATACTGGTATAACCAAACCTTGTTTAAAGTGGCACGGGTACTTCTCGGCCTCGTACACTTTTGTGAATATAATTTCAAGTAATTGTACACTGCTTGGAGGGTCCGCAAACAGTAAATGCTCAGCAACAATACCGTCGTGGCCACATGCCTTATCTTTATTGAGAGAGCTAATTGCACTACTGATTTCCTCTCTAGTGGGGATTTTATCAACAAGTTCATCAAAGTGTGAATAGGTTTCTTTAGTTTGTTTTCTGACCTCTGCTAAGACCATCTGGTAATGAATTTCATCGTACAGATAAGTATTGTCAGGCAGTGATAAACTGGAGAAATGATTTGCCCATAACTCTCTAATAGAGTCGTGATCGCGTACAATTTTTCCGTTTGATTCGATTTCGTGAATGTAATCGCGTTTATTTCTTTTATTCCGTATAAACTTATAGTAGTAAATGGGGATACATTAGCGTCAATGGGAATTAGCATTACAGAGACCCCTGGGACAGATTAGCGTCAAGGGAAATTTAACATGGAGAAAAATCGTGGGTCAGATTAGCGTCAAGGGAAATTAACATGGAGAAAAATCGTGGGACGGTTTAGCGTCAAAGCAATTTAAACAGGGTGGGACTTTATAGCGTCAAGGGAAATTGAACATGGGATTTTTTTTTTTAATTTTTTTAAAAAAGGGGTAGGCAATGGAAAGGTTATCTCTTTTCGAGAAATATGGCTGACCCTGAAAAGGGCCTTTGGGTTTTTTTCTTCTTCTTCTTTTAACTTCTTAACTTTTTCCACCATCCTCTTATTTTGTCCATCATTCCTTTCTTCTTCATTTCTGTTTCCGGCAGCCAGTCCGGGTGGCCCATGGCCCGGAACTTCTCTTGGATTTTCATCCAGTTTGTGTTCAGTTTTTCTATTTCATCCTTTTTTTCTATTTTCTTCTTCTTTTCTTTCCTTTGACCACTTTTCTTTGATCTTCTTGACCTCTTCGGTCAGCACATTCCTCATTACTTCTTCCGTTTTTGTCAGCTGGTCCAACCCCCATTTTACATATCGCCACTCCGTCCAATTCAATATCTTTTCTAAGAAGCACCTGACTTCGATGTCATTTTCAAGTGCTTCCTTTAAACTTCCAACTCTTACATAAGGCGGGTCAATCAATCCTCTCAGTCTCTTTTCCTCTTCTTCCATCATTCCTGTTATTATCTCCTTTGCTTCCTTCAAATTATTAAAATAGTCGAGACACTTTTCTAATTTGAATTCTTTCTCTATCTTCTCCATGACAAACGTAACATCTACTATCCAATAATAAATGCCTATTAAATGATTCAGTAACGCTGTTGCTACCACCATTTTCTTTGTCTTTATTCCTTGGAATGGGTTCTAATGGCTAAACTGTTATCTTTATAGTTAAAGCGCGGACGTGATGGAAAACATCCCCTAAAACATAAAATTGATCTTACCTAGATCATGACCGAACAACGCGCGGACGTGAAGGAAAACATCCCCCACTTTTCTCATTTCATATAATCAAACCCAAACTATACTCTCCACATACGCTAAGAAACAATAAATTAACCCATAATCTGCTATTCACACAAACATACCAGAGCTCTTACAAACACAAACACACAAACACATACCCTCACACAATTAAAAAAAGAGTTAGTGTTTATATTCACACTACTCTACATACACACATTGGCAAATCGATAGTTATTTATTTTCTAGAGTATTGGGTAGCCCTGAAAAGGGCTGTTTTTTGGAACTTCATGGACACCTGGTTAATGGTGGCACCTTCCAGGCCTGGCGCCGCATACACATCTTGTCCCCCAGTTACTTTTTACCTTTTTGGGGGAGAGAGCAGAGGCAGGATATGTGGCTTCAGAATCCCAATTTTCGGTTTCTGGGATTCTGAAATTTTTTTATTCTCTCCTTTTCCTCCTCCTCCTCTTCTTTGTTTCTTCTCTCCTCCATTTTGTATCTTCTTTCTTCTTCTTCTTCTTTATATCTTCTCTCCTCCTCTTCTTTGTTTCTTCTTTCCTCCTCCTCTCTTATCATTCCCTCCTCCACAATGGCTTCCGCGGCCAGTTCATTTAATATGCGCCTGGCATATTCCAGATGCACATGAAGTTCCAACAGTTTCGTCTGTCTCGTGTTCATTTTTGGTGTTGATCAATCAACAAGGGTAGTTGGACTGCCGAACGAGTTTCAATTTATAGTGAAAGCGCGGACGTGAAGGAAAACATCCCCCTAAAAACATAAAATTGATCTTACCTACATCATGACCAAAAACAACAACGCGAGGACCTAAAAGAAACACTCACTCACTTTTTTATGCTACCCATCACTATTTTAAAATTTTTTATAAATCACTTCAATAGACTATTTACATACGCAAAGCAATCCAATCTAACTCCTAATCTACACCTCAAACACCAAAAAAAAAAGACATCATTTTAATCTACCATCCATACCAACTTACTTAATCACTTACAAACACAAACACACAAACACATACCCTCACATTTTTTTAAAAAAGAGTTAGTGTTTATTTTCACACTACTCTACCTACACACATTGGCAAATCGATCGTTATTTCTTTTCTAGAGTATTGGGGTAGCCCTGAAAAGGGCTGTTTTTTTGTTTGCTATGGCATTTTTTTAGTTTCTAAGAATGCGATGTCCTCTGAGGATAGACTTTCTGGCGATAGGTCTGCTTCTTCGGAAAGAGAAGAAGAATTCTTTGGTGTCGATACGACAATCGACAAAGCCTCTGTCAGCTTCAGGTTGCTGCTGCTGCTGTTGCTGTTGTTGTTGCTGCTGTTGCTGCTGTCTCTGAAGTCTGTACTTCTCTGTCCATTCTTCTTTTTCCCTGTTCATTTCTTCTCTGAAGAGCTCTTCTATCAGGTCTTCAGTGATTTTTAACATTCTCACATTCTCTATTTCTTCTGGCTTCGGTATCAGACTGTGTCTGACCCTATGCAAATTCACGTAGGCTTCGTTAAGCTTAGCTAGTTTGGAGCACATCTTCGTAGGAGGATGAGTCGACAATGGATGGTTAGACTGGAAACAACCCCGGTTCTTAAAGTCAAAGCGCGGACGTGAAGGAAAACATCCCCCACACGGTTTTCGAGCCGCAACGTTCAGTGAGTGTCATGAGAGGGATAGTAAGAAATGAAAGAGCATCAATCCAACATTCTTATAGCTAAACAAAAGACAAAGGCATTTTTTTTCAAAACACAACATTTTTTATTCAAAAATCACTTAACACTAAACAACAACTCTAATATTTTTAACAATAATCCAACAATATATCATCAAACAATTTTTTCAAAACACAACATTTTTTATTCAAAAATCACTTAACACTAAACAACAACAACTCTAACATTTTTTAACAATAATCCAACACTAAAAGTTTCTCCACTAGGTAAAGAGGATAACAGTCTTCATGGTTTCTAGTAATCTAGGATGACTTCTCTCAAACTGTTGATTTCTAGGGTATTATCGAATTCTGCATACAGGATGACGTTCACCGCTTCATCAGGGTCTCGGTCTTTAAACTGAATTTCCACACGAATCTGGCCGGATTTTATAGGGTGGAAATGTCCCTCGTCGCTGCCTTGGTCTGGAGTGAAATCGAAAGCCCACAAAGCATAGCCTCCTGCATAATCCTCGTACGTAATACCGTGACTGGTATTGGTTCCTAACTGTCCAGTGGCTTCGTACAAGGACAAGTACGATCTCAAGTAATTCTTCTTGGCAAAGTCAGGTTCGAAAGGTCGGGTACACAAGGTTTTGCCATCGCGACTGACTTCGATTTTGGACACGCCAAAGTGTTGAAAGTAGAAAGGATTTTTTTCGGCAGCTCCGTTGAAGGCTGTATTCTCGACGATACCAACGATCAAACGTTTGGGTAACTGTCCTTGGAACAGATGATCTTCGATCATGGATCGCTGTCTCTTGGGAATGGTGAAGGTTTTCACTTCCACGCGTCGTATGGGATACTTGGCGGTCGTTCTGCTCAACGTCTGACTGATGTCGTTTCCCACTTTAGGTAACACTTCCACACGGCGTACGTAGAGTCTGGCTTCTTGGATTTTGGTTTTGTAACCGTCACTATCAGCCATCAAATGGAAAGCGGCACTGCTACAATTCAGTCTCAGGCGGACATCCACCCCGTTCAGCAAATACTTTTCTTGCAACCACGTGTCCAAATGCAAACGATCCATCAGTTCTAAACTTGTGTCGGCTCCCGTGATTCTCTTTCTTCGTTCTACAAATCCATCATTGTTGTCTTTCTTTTCATCAGTTTCCAATATTTCAAACTTGGTAGGTTCGTCAGCTTCCCATACCACACAGGCATTGAGATGAGTGTTCTTGGCATCTATTCCGTACGTCAAGAGATTTTCCAGGTAGGCACGATAAGGGTAAGTATCCATGCTGCTACTGACTAGTTTGTTATTCAAGTACAAGTCCACTCCACTGAACAAGGAATGCATGAAATTGTTGACGGGAGCTACTGCTTCATCGTCTATAGGACCTCCAGTCTTATCTAGAATTTTGACTTTCAGGTACAAGTAACTGCTATTCAGATCGATGTAATCTTCGGGCTGTCCTTTGATTTCAAACTCGATGGGAGCGGAATCGGTCAGTGAGGAGACGGGGTGAAATTCCACTCATTGGGATTCTTGCATCGTCATCATCGTGGGGGTCATGGCAAACAGATCCAGTTCCGTCTTGGAACAAGCGCAAGATTCTCGGTGCATCATTTTTTTTGTCTCTTTTCTCAGTAATCGAAAACGTCTAAGTCTCGAACGGTTCTTCTTTTCTTGGTCTTTCTCGCTTGAAGTCTGGTGAAAGGGTGTTTTCTTCGTCGTCTCTTTCTGCCTTGTCCTTGCTGAATGCCTGACTCGGTAGCGTGCAGGGCATTTATAGGTGTCTCTCGGTGACCCAAAATGTCTTTGCCCGTTTGCAGCAAGACATTTTTGCCTGCCCTCATGAAGGCTTCTTTAGGGTTTTGTTTGTCGATGATGACATTTTGGAGAACGTCTTTGCCTTGCGTCAGTGCCGCATCTTTCAAGGCGTGCAATCCGCGTGTCACCATCGGTTTCAACACTGGGGCCACCGAACGAAAGGCCGATTTTAACATGTCTCCTAAGCCGTGTCCTCGCTGTCAAGCAACCCCTCGGTACACTGGATACATGAATTACTTACGAGTCGTGAGAGAACCGTTTTCGAAAATGAAGTTTCACCGTGACTTTTCCTTTGGTGAATGGAATATTTTGTCCCAGATCTCCTTTTATAGCAATGTTGACCGTGTCCAAATACGACTTGCTGACAGGCAAATAGTGAGGATGGACAAATTCGCGGTGGACGTGGTAAGTGTTTCCACCTTCCTCGTCAGCGTTCGTGGCAGAATCCACTTTGAAAGGAATGACACGCAGTAACGGTACAGAGGTGTGTCCCACCACGTTGTACTCCACCACATCGGAATACACGAACATCACATTCAGTCCTTGGTTCAGTTCTACCGGGGCATGAAATAACTTGCTAAAAGACTCGTTGTCGTAAACGATGGGTAATTCGTTTTTCTTGAGCATGGCCTTTCTCATGTCCATGTCTCCGCTCAACATGTCAAACAATTCAGGACAAAATAAAATGGACACGATTTTACTTCGTTCAAATTTCATCAAGAAACGACGAGCTGCTTTGTGGTACTCCATGGTGACACGTTTGTTGACATGCTCCAAAGCTTTCAGAAACACGACATTAAACCTGGAGGCTATGGTGCTGACCAAATGTTGACCACTAAAATAATAGCCTGGGGGAATGAACAAGTGATAGGTGGTGTACTTTTGTGTACGGGTTTTCTTGTCATATTTGACATTGCTATCCATCCACTGTTGCATTTGCTCGTCATGAACTTCCACATCAAAAAAAATTTGATTGGGAAGGACATTGAGGACTTGGGTCGGGTGAATCATTTCTACTAAAGCCACTTCCCAATGGGCTTCGTGATCTAACTGGATGGCTTGAGGTAATTTGGCCGTGTAACAGCACAACGTGTTCTTGGGAAACACCTCCATGGAACTGTCACTGGGTAAAGTTAAGTAAAATTGGTTTTGGTGACTCATAATTCCAGAGTTCTGTGGCTGTCCGCGGAGATATTACTGGACGTCAGAGGCGTGTCTCCGTCTAAAATGGGGTTCTGATTGTGGTTGAAGTGGTGACTGGCACTGGCACTGGACACAAGGTTCCCGGGGTTCCCGTTCGAGGAGAATTTCAGGGAGGGATTAGGAAGCAGGTAACCGATGCAACTGCTCAATAAAATGGTCCACAATTGTTTGTCTCCTTGTTGCAAACTCAAATTGGCAATGGTTGCCCCGATGACACAGTACAACACGAAGATTTGGCAGAAAAAGACGATTTGCGTTTTAGGCACACGTTCTCCACACCACACCCACAAGGGTTGTTTTTGTAAATCTTGCACAGAAGAACTAGGTGAAGAAGGAGTGGTCGACGTAGCTGCGTCTGCTGTATGAAAGGGCATGATGGTCACTTCTTTTTATAGTCGATGACTTGCGAAGCGTCGATCCAAGAATCAAAACTGGGTGGATATCCTTTCCAACGTACTTTGACTTCTTTGACACGTCGTTTGCCCACTTTACGGGTTCTGCGTTCGAGAATGCTTTCGATGTCGTACACGTCGTCTTCTTTTTTGGTGACACGTTGTAACTCGGGTAAATAAAACGTTCCCTTGAGCACTTCTCCGTTCATGTCTTCCAATTTATAGACGGCAGGATGACGGCCATGCACTCGTCCAGTGACGCGAAACAATTCGGTCGTCCAGTTAGGTAAGTAACCTTTGTCGAAAGTGCGTTTGGTTTTGCCAATGCGCACCCAATCTCCTACGGTCAACTCTCCACTTTTCTCGGGGACAACCCTCGTCGGGGACGTACCAAACAGACGCTCAAACACCAACACTTCGTTGTCGGGAGTCACGTCTTGCGGGGCACGTCCGATGCTTCGATGGTAAGATTGGTTGTACGCTTGCACCAGGTGCGGTAAGATGTCGATGTACTTCAGAGTGTGGTGATGCGTAAAATATTTCCACATGCGTTCTTTCAAAGTGCGTTGAAAACGTTCCACGATCCTGGCTTTGGTTTCAGGATTCTCGGTGGTAAAAAAATGAATGTCACGTTTCTTTAATTCTTTTTTGGAAAGCTTGGTTCAGAAATTCGGTACCTTTGTCCGTTTGCCATCGAAGAGGGTGACGGCCGCTTTGTTTCAGCACCCGTTGCAGGGCTCGCACTAACTCGCTGCTGGATTTGGAAGTCAAGGGTACGACCCAGGCAAATTTGGAAAAGACGTCGATGACACAAAACAAATATTTGTAGCCACGATTGTAGCTGGCCAAATGAGAGACATCGGCTAAATCGGCTTGCCATTGATGATCGATGCCTTCCACTCGGGTGCGACTTCTGGCAAACTTGCGTCGAATGGGTTTGTGTGAAGTGTAGGTAGCTTGTTCTTGTAACCATCGTTGCACTTGAGGTAAACGGAGACTTTTCAGTCGCGTTTTGGCAGCACGATACAATTTTTGAACTCCTGCGTAACCTGCAGGATGGGAGGGATCGTAGTAAATGCTGGCTAAGACTTTTTCCATTTTTTTGTGTTGGTTGGTGTGTTAATAAGACACCCACTCTTGGAGGATGCTACTCTTTTTCTCTTGGGGTATTTTCTTGGATTGCAATGCTTTGCGTGTGCGGCCAGCAATAGGTGTCGAAGAGGAGAAGGATGTCTGAGCGGGGGATATCGGTTCTTGTTTCACTTCTGTCTTCACTTCTGTCTTCACTTTCTTTTTCTCTTGTGAGGAAGAAGGGGTGGCCATCATCTTTTTAATCCATCCAATTCTGGAGGTAGGTGGTGTTGTTAACTTGCGTACTTTTTCTGGTGGAGTTTGAAACCCTTCCTCTTCTTCTCCTTTTTCTGTCTTGGTCACGGGTACTGGTGGTACTGGTACTGGTACTGGTACTGGTGATGGTAGTGGACTTTTCATCAAGGTCTTAAAATCTTTCAGAGTGGGTAGAGCTGTTTCGTCTAAAGCTTTCTGGTTGCAAGAGTTGACCGTACTTTTGCGATTTTTCTGTTTCGGACAAATCTTGGCGATCCATCAAGGACTGCAATTCGTGTTGTAACTGGGACATCTCGCTCAAATTGGGATTGGGAGGTAAATGCGGATGTGTTGTTCTTGCCACCGATGGTATTCCATCCATCGTTTGTGAGGCACTAAAGCTAGTTTTCGTCCTTCCATGGGGTTGTCAGGGGTCGATTCTGAGATCTTGGAACTTCCGAGGCCTTTTTATCTTGCTCCCACCAGTCCTCCCAACATGGTTCCCAAGACTCCTTTCAGTATAGGGCCTAACAAGAGAGGCGAAATACCTCCACGTTGCACTAACATCTTCTTTTTTTGACGAATGGGACTTTTCTTTTGAACCATTTGGCGAAGAACGTGACGATGTTTGTCTAAGCATTGTTTCTGGTGTTTGGACAAAGGGATCGTGCCTTTCAAAACGTTCAAACAACATTCGCACACGGTATCGATGACCTCTTTGGAGGCTGTTTGAATGACTTTTTTTCGTAGGGGTGGAGAAGCTTTGGACAGGACAGATAACATGTCCCCATGTTTGTCTAAACGTGGTGGCAGTCCTTTCCTTTTCTTTCCTTGGGGTTTTCTGGAGGGTGACATCTTTGAGTCTTCAGGAACACCAAAAAAAAAATGATACCCGACTTGGTCACAGGCCTTTTTTATACTGGAACGCGTCGCCACTGATTGTCTTTACGTCGTATCAGTTTGAGGACAGGCATGAAACGTCGTGCAGGGGTACGTAACGGACTAAATCGAGCCAGTTCTTGCTTGGACAAATCCAGTAAACCTTGTAACATGCCCGATCTTTCTTGAACTTTGATTTTGTGAGAAGGTACTTTGTGAGCAGCAGCCACTGCCACTAAATTGGAGGGTCCTGCCACTGGGGAAGTTCTTTTGGGGGTCATCAACGGAGAAGTTCTTGGTGTGATCAACGTCTCCAAGTACTCTTCAGTTCCTGGTGTTATCAACGGAGAAGTGGACAAAACGTGAGGATGCAGGAGACGCAGTCACTGCCGTGGCAGATCGTGGTTTGCGAGTGTAAGGTTGCGTCCTGGCCGAAGTGCCTCTCTTGCGATTAGTTTTCTTCTGTGGACTTTTCTTTTTCTGGGGACTTTTTCTCTGTTTCTTTTTCTGGGGGCTTCTTTTCTTTTTCCGGGGTGGTGGTGGTGTCTGGTCAGAGGAGGGTCCTGCTACTGGAGAAGTTCTCCTTGGGGACCTGGTCTTTTTCTTCTTGGGGCTTCGTTGGACTTTTGTCTTGGGGATAACTTTGGGGTCATTAGGATCCCATCTTAAGAGTGAGCGAATGATGACCCCTCCTAAAGTACCGCTCCCTCCAGGTTTCAAAATGATTTGTTTTTTGGTTTGAGTGTCGATGCGGGGATCGGCCAGTTGGACCAAAGCGACTTTGTTTCGATCGAAAAAGCGTTTGGTTTGATGAGGAATCTGAATGATTCCTTGGAGTAATTGACGTGCCGTCACCGTGAGCCATCGTAAGACTTCTTTGAGACTAGCTTCTAAGACACGAGCTCGTGTTTGTGGATTTTTTTCTCGGCTGATGCCATACAAGGCACGAATCAATTTGACGGGAAGATGCGACTGAAGGGACGTCATGTTCGCACTGAGAGTGAGAGAGACGAGAGAGGGTCTGAGGTTTTTATAGATTTTTTTATGGGGAGTGAAATGAAGTCGAGGACGGAGACGTGTACAGGACAGGCCCTCCGTCTTGGCACCAGTGGTGAAACAAGTGGGTACGAAATCGCAAATCTTCGGGAGTCGTAGGTTTCAAATCGACGAGTAGATAGGCGTGTGGCGTTTGAGTGGCATCGTCGTACGCCTGAGTCAGCCAAGGCGTTCCAAACTGTTTGGCTAAGACTTGCACTTGCGATTTATCTCGACGGCTTTTAAACAAGACCACGTAATGCGCATTGAGACTGACGGTGCGATGGGCTTTACTTTGTTGAAACAAATTTTGGGTGATGTAAACGACACTGGCATTACGGTGATGCCCTTTGCGCGTGAACCACAGTTTAATTTCTTCTTCGTCTTCTCCTAACATGTCGTCGAAAATGACCAAATGGGTTTGACGGGAGTCAGAGACGATGCCGTCGTCTTCTTTAGGAATGCCTTCCACAAACACGATGGAATCGCCTTGACTTTCTCGCAAGAGGCTGTACGCCGATTGCCACTCTTTGTAACACCACACGATCCGTTGAGGGGGTCGATCGATCAAATGATGTTTATGTTCGATCAAAGGTTTGACGAATTCGGTTTTGCCAGAACCGCTAGGTCCAGCAATGAGCATGTTAAAGGGATGGCGAAGATACAAAGCCTCCCAACTGGCACGATCTAAGTGTTCGTCGATGACTTTGACAGTAGAGGAAGAGGGAGCAGAGACAGTAGAGGTAGCCATGGTGTGAGGAATGTCACTTGTGACACGAAAAACAAACAAGACAGGAGTTTATATACTTTTTTTCAGAACACGTTTATTGAATGTTTTTTTTTCAAACATGAATACGAAAGACAAAAATACATAAAAGCCAAAGGCTTAAGTACAAGAATAAAAGGCACATGATAACCATTAACGTAAAATAAAATCAAGTGTCTGTACAGCAACATGTTTTGGGTAAAGTTCTAACCAGTTCTATAGTAGGGGTTAAGGTCACACAAGTGTCCTCCCGAAAGGGTCTTTCAGGCCTGTCCACGACAGTCCTGTCCTGGGTGACGGGTTCTTCTGGCACCGTCACTAACACGGGTTGAAAAGTAACTTTTTTCCTTGAATAACTCTCGTGCATACTGGGTCACCTCTTGTGTCCAAGCCTCAAAACCCTGGTCTCGGTTATGTCCAACATTTGACTCCTAACCAATCTGGTTTCTTCTTCGTCAACGACATGGTAAGTTACTTCAATGAACAATGAACTATCGATCTTGCCTAGGGTTCCTTTTTATATACAGACCAATACCGACGTGACCTTACGGCAACGTAAAGTGATTGGGAAGTCTCACTCGCTTCTGGTACACGACTTGATAGACTTTTTCTAGGGGCCGACTCACGATGTGGTGAGTGGGTAAACGTACAATCTTGTTCGGTTGATAAGTGGTCACTTTAAAGTTTCCATCCTCTCCCGATTGCAAGGCTTCTTTCAATACCTCAAAGTTGACCACTCGACTGGTACGATGATTCAGAGTCAGTCCTTTCACTTTGCACGTCGTGTGCACTTCTCCTTGTTTGTCCCGGTATTCGTAGCCGTAATTTTTGGGACCACCACTGACGAAACTTAGAATCTTGTCGTCGGGATGCTCGTCTGTCCAGGCTCCTAAACGGTCTCCTTCGATGTCAGGGTGCTGTTGAATCGGGTGATGGATGTAAATGCAACTGTCCGTGTCAAAGTACAGGACGCGTTCTTCTAACAGTTCTAAAGCTTCGTACAATTTTAAGAAAGCATGGGCTGTCACGTAAGCCGCAATGATGACATTTCCAAAAGGGTCGTCTCGTACAAAGTCCAGATCTTCTTCGTAATTGACCAAGATCAAATCCTCTCGAACGACGTCCACGTGTTTCATGTATTTGGTTTTGTCGTGAATCATCTGAAAGTAGCGGGAAGGTTCTGTCAAATATTCCGTCTTGGGTAAACACGGGCGTTGTGCCATTTTACCCCACAAGCAATTTAACATCACTTTGGCAAACGATCGCCTGCCTTCGTTTTTCTCGATGTGGTCTAAAGTGATGCCTTCTTGTTCGTAGTATTTCTCTTTGAATTTTATTTGGTCTTCTGGAGTGTGACACCAGGAAGGATAGCCGCTGGCTTCTTGTTTCAGTTTCAAAAAGGCATCCACGTAGTCTGCGAAAATGCCTTTCTGAGTAGGGTCACCCTTGTGGTACTGTTGTGTCTTGGGAAAGTGGCAAATTTCGTACACTTCTAACAGTTGGTATCCCATGTCCAGAGCTTTGAACAATTCCACGCTGACCCAGGTTCCCGTCAAGGCACGTTCTTCCTGGCTGTGATGGCAAGGTTGGTCCTGGTTGCACGTTTCGGCACAAGTACGGCACAATGGAAACATCAGTTTGCCTTGACAATGGTGAGGTAAGACGGGATGGTATAGGTTCGTGGGAGGCAAAACTTTACACTTGATCAAGCCTTCGTATTGTCGAATGTTTTTCAGGTCGATGTGTTCCGTCAACAATTGCGGGTGCCCTACAGGAAAGCGACAATAGTTGCACACGTAGGGATACAGCGAACACACGTCCAAGTATTTGATTTCTTCTCCTTTCTCTTCGTCGGCTTGGTACAGCAAACAGGTGGCATTGGTCCTTCCTCCGTACAAACTATCCCTCGGGTTCAGCGGGTCCATGAACTGGTAACTTTCCACGAGGCGTTTAAACTCGGGATCGGTTTTCAAACGGTGATCGTACTCGTGTTCCCACATTTCCACCACTTGGTATCCTTGCTGTTCTAACTTTAGGCGTCGCTGACAAGTGTCCTGGTACAAGTCTTCCATGGTTCGTTGTAAAAACTGATTTTTAGTGTCGCGGTCAGTGTAACAGACGGGACATCCGTGAAATAAGCAACCGTTAAACTCGTACACGATCTTGGGGTTTTCTAAGTCCCAGCCATCGACCGAAAACGTTCCGATGGTCTTTTCGCCTCCTCCGTTGCCGGCATGCTGAATCCATTTGTCTTCCTTGTCGCACAAGTAATGTAACCAACGTAGGGCTTTGACCGAGTATTGACGCTTGACATAGTGGGTCGTTTGAGGACTGATGACAGCCACGGTGTTTTCAGGCATGAATCGTTGGCGGTACACTAAGGAACACGCTTTGGCAATGGTTCAAGCTTCTTTCAAAGGATCGACCCCTCCGTGTTCCATGAACAGTTCTCGAAATTTTCCACAGCAACGTCGTAAAATGTCCACGTCGGAACGACAATACTTTAACATTTCTTCCTGAAAGTCGAAGGGGTCAGAGGCATGAGCCTGGTACCAAGCGTAGAAAGCTTCTCGTTGTTCGGTACGCATGTTGTCGGGGTCGTAATAGTGAGCCTCAGGTAAATGGGGTAGAACGGCATGTTGATTGGCTTCCGTATTGAAAAAGTGTGGAAAGTACCCTTTAGCCATTTCTGTCATTCCAAACGTTTTAGGCATTCGACTCAAAGGCATGGCCAAGTAATTCACCGAATCTTTAAACTGCACTTGTCCCACTTGCATGAAAATGATTTTGGCTCCGTTCAAAGTGACTTTAGGACGTTCGGTGCCTTGTTCCGTATAGTATCTGAGAAGAAACTGTCCATCGTATCCGGAGAAATTGTGAGCCATCACTGTGGCATGACGATGACAATCTCCGTAACGTTCGATGTCCTCTTGGCTCCACGTCTTGTCGATGGGGTCTAGGACCCATTGGGCAAAATCGGCTAACGTGTTTGGTCCCCGAAAGATTTTTTCACGCCCTCCGGGAATCTTGCTGCAGTGAGGGCAATGACTGAAGATAGGTTCTTGAATGCACTTCTCGCACGCTCGATGAGTCACGCAGAAATTAGGAATGTGAATGCCGGTCTCTTGCATGCATTCGAAATCGAAAAAGATGAAATTGCCTTTCTTCTTGTGACCGTCCTCTTTCTCTGGTGGGGGTTGGTATTTTTGCACGTAGCATTGGTGTTCCAAGTCCACGATGCGGTGACAAATGTGACATTTTTTTTTCCTGAACATACGTGTGCCTTGGTACTATTGGTACGTATGCCTTGTCTACACGTAGGGCACAATCTCAAGAGTTGACAAGCACATTTCTGCTGTGAACCTTGCGTCTTCAGATGTTGTTGGTAACAGGTAGGACTGACAAACGTGCGCAAACAAGTCGAACAAGGCACTGGTCCTTCGCTCAGACAGGGTGGAGAGGCCAAACATCCTGGGCATTTCAGTCCACAATGCTTGTGTTGCTCTCGATTGTTATAACCATAGTCACATTTCTCACAATAATAACCGTATCCCAGGAATCCAGTGATACTGGTAATGGTATCGAAATGGTCATCGTGATGATAGACATGAATGTATTTTCCGTCCTTAAAATCTTGGCCTCGAAACAACAGAGTCTCACGCATTTCTTGAGGGTGCACTTTCAAGGTGTAGCGTGGAGCTAGGGCATCTTGCAATTTTTGCATCTCAGGAATGCCACAGGGTGTGTCTTTGGACAGTCCGGCTTGTTGTAACAGGAGTTCTGCTTCGTTTCGTTGTTTGGCTCGGTCGGATTGTTGAATAGTTTTCCAGGTTCTTTCCCATTCTACCGTGTCGTTCTTGTTGGCATAGGTTAGTCCCACCACGATGGCACGGGCTAAACACATCTGGTCTTGTGGGTTGTTAATTCGGACGAGACTATTTTTGGTGTTGCTAAGGTCGTCCACCAATAACATCTTTTTGCATCCAGTTCCTTGAGGAGGAGAGACGTGGGCCATTTTTAGTGTGGCTTTACCATCGGTGATGTCAAACTGGTCATTAGATTGTTGCACCTGTTGTATCTTGTCCATGACTTTGGAAGGGGTCAGTTCTGCGGGTCTGCTAAACTCGATCCAAACAGGGGATTTCAAACCGTCGTGATCTATGGATAGTGTCAAGCGATCGTCTTCTTTGACTTGGCATTGTCGCTTGAGTGCGGTGAGCAAAGAATTCCACATCTCGGTGATAAACCCTTCTGCTTTCTCCAAGGGTACGTCGGCCTTGAAATCTTTAAACTTCACCGTGTAGGTGTAAGCCGTGGTTCTAAATTTTCTAGAGGAGCGCTTTTCCGTCTCTCGAATGGAATAGTACTTTTCAGGGTTGACTAAGGGTGGTGAACTTGGTTTAGAGGGTTCGGATTCTGGTTCACTCATGTGCTCTTCAAAATCACTGGCATGAATTTGTGCCAAGATTTCAGCCCTGGTACGAGGCGATAGATCACGTTTCTGCCTCTTACTTTCTTCTTCTTCTTCTTTCTTCTCGAATGAATGGGATCGTTTCATCTTGAGTGCAAAACGTCAAATGACTCAAGTTTAAACACCATAGACTAATTAATAGTCATGGCAAACCAGCGTATATAAAAAGGGTGTGTGTCCTGTCCTTTCACTATTCATTTCACTCTCAAGCCGAGCAAAACGATGGAAGAGACTACCCAGATGGAACGTTTCGTCAGAGCTTTGCGAGGGGTCATTAGAAAATTCTCTTCAGACCAGCCGACGGACTACTCTCCTTCCTTTCGAGATAAAAGTCTAGATATTTGCTATATCTGTCAGAAGAAAGGGCATTGGTCTTCAGAGTGTCCAGACCGTCAAAAAAAAAAAAAAACAGGGGCTAAAAAAGACAAAAGTTAAGATACCTGTTATTATTGTAAAGAAAAAGGACATTGGTCTCCAGATTGCCCAAAAAAGAAACAAGAGGAGTCAGAAGAAAAGAAGGATTCTTCAGAAGAAGAGAGGGATTCTTCGAAAGAAGAGAGGGATTCTTCGAAAGAAGAGAGGGATTCTTCACAGGAAGAAGAGGAAGAAAGAAGACAATTATATTTAAAAGAGGCAAAGAAACAGGAGAAGAAAAGAAGAAGGGAAGAAAATGAGGAAAAAACGGTGAAGAAATTCAAAAAACAGAGAGACTAAATAATGAGAAAGAAGAAGTGTACAAACTTTTTAAAGTGTTCTGTGGTGAATTGTGAATTGGATTGTAAAAAATGGATAAAAGAATACATCAATGATATAAGGTAAGTGTCTTTGAGTTTTGATTTTAAAATAAGAAGCTACACTCACGCACTCATACACAGACACGTACTATAAGGGTAAAATGGGTGGGGTTTATTTTTGAGTTATTGGCAAATTGAAATTGTATTTCTTTTCGAGAAATGTGGGTGGCCCTGAAAAGGGCCTTTTTTCTTTATGGTGTAGGAGTGAGTTTAACCAATCAACTTTAACTGCCTTAAGCCTTTGCCACGGCCAAGGCCTACTTCTGATGATTGGGTTGAAATCACTAAGGGTGGTACGACAGGCTTATTCACAGGGTTGGCGTGTTTAGCTCGGGAAGGTCGTATTCTTTTCGGTCGTGATAAAGAAGTCTGATACATTTGTTTCAGACTTCTTAACTCCGCTAAAATGTCCAACAGTACCGTAGCCGTTTGATTTTCACCCTCTTGTTTCTTTGCTGCTACTTCTTCTTGCTGTTGTTGCTGTTGTTTTTTTCTTACCTCTTCTTGTTGCTGTTGCTGTTGCTGTAGGAGAAAAGCTTGTTCCGCTTCCTTTTGTCGTTGCATAAATTTCTCCAATTCTTCTTTCTGTCTCTGTCTAAAATTCTCCACTTGCGGTAATGAAGAAGGTAACGAAGGTTCCGGAACAAATTCTTGCCAGGTAAGAAAATCCACAAAATCCCAATGTACCTCTTCTGAAAGTAAGTCCGGGTTCCCTTGGGCAGTCTCCCCTGCTGGTGCACCCCAATGGATCGTTTTCTGAGTTTCCGTCATGTTGAATCACTGTCGCATAGATTGACTGCACACAAGCGCTAACGAATCTATATAGACCAAGTGACGTCACAGACTGCTCTCTTCGGATTGGATGCGAGCTGACTGAATTTTGTAACGCGTGCTCGGATTGGTGAATGAATTCAATCCATTTCAATCCTTCCTGTACCTATAAATAAGCGCAGTTCACTGCATTGATTCACCTATTCTCGTCGCTTCAAGATGTGGACCACAGTTGAGTCATCCACCTTTGTGTCTTCCATGATGTTTAGGACGGACATGCTCATGTATGTCAGGTCCAAGTGGACTGTTGTTGATAGGACAGATACTAGTCAATGGATGAGGAGAGTTTACATAGAAAGACAAGGATGTCTCAAGAGGGTACTTGTGTATGGACCGGCAGTTAGAAGGAGTTTAAGAAGAAGAAGAAGAAGATGTGACAGATGCCATCTATGTTAATATTAATATTAACATAAACCCAAAGGCCCTTTTCAGGGCCAGCCATATTTCTCGAAAAGAGATAGCCTTTCCATTGCCTACCCCTTTTTTAAAAAAATTTTAAAAAAAAATATCCCATGTTCAATTTCCCTTGACGCTATAAAGTCCCACCCTGTTTAAATTCCTTTGACGCTAAACCGTCCCACGATTTTTCTCCATGTTAATTTCCCTTGATGCTAATCTGACCCACGATTTTTCTCCATGTTAAATTTCCCTTGACGCTAATCTGTCCCAGGGGTCTCTGTAATGCTAATTCCCATTGACGCTAATCTATCCCCATTTACTACTACTTATAGAAAGTAGAAATATCGAGCTCTGCAGCCTTTTCAAGCTCACTAAATTGTTCTCTATCATATATTTCTTTAGCTTTCAATAATTCTTTTGCAAACAATTTCTTCGCTTTCGTATAGTTCGCATATGATATATATTCCCAGCCTCTTGGCCTACCATTAGAAATCCATACCCTGCGTTTCAGCCGCATTTCCGTGTGAAACTTTTTTACGTTTAATAGTTTCCAATAGGGGTTAGCGTATGGGCAAAACCTCTTTATGGGGAGAAACCTAGAAGCCGCTTCATGTAAAATCTTTACTGTGTCTTGAATAATAATTTCAATATCGACATTCGTCGCTAGTTCTGCTTTATGCATTTGCGCCAAGAATTCGTTTCTTCCTTATATATATTTATTTGTTCTGCTGAGGCTTTCTTCCAATTTATGGAATGAATGATATGCTCGTCAGCCATTGTTGCCTTATGTATTAAAGGTGTGACCAACTCTATTTTTACAGGAAGATGATCTGAAATGTTCAAAGGATGATCATCTATTATTTCTGCCTTAACCACAGAATCGAATTTACTTTTTTGCAATAGTATATCGTCTATCAAAGATTTTGATTTGCCATCGGTTGAGAAAAAAGTAAAGTCTGGTCCTTCACAAATTGATTGACTATTAACAGATATTAAATGTCTATCGCTCAGAAACTTTTACAGAATAGTGCCTCTAGCGTTTGATGTTAAACAATTTGCTTTGGAGCTAAACAGTGAACTTAGCTGACCATTGAAGTCTCCTGCAAGTACGGGAATGCCTTCTTTGCAGAAAATATCAAACTGATCCTTTAGTTCTTCTATTGTTTCGGAGTAACTTGCAATAGGAAAATTAGCTGATGGCAAAAGTGCCCCGAATATAAAATATTTAAGTCTATCATTACATTTTACCTCTATCCCTAAAACTCTGTCACTGCCAGCGCTCGACAAGGGATTAACGCGGAGTGATTTCCTATAAAGGATTGCTATTCCCCCGAACCCCGTATGCCTTAGCCTTTCTTCGAAATTTACTGCTAGTCTTTTGTCAGAGCGTGCGAATGATTTAAAATCTGGATGTATATTATCTAGGAAATTGAGCTGCTCCGGGAGAAGCCAATGCTCAGTAAGTACAGCAACATCTACCTCATTTAGCAAAGAATACAAGTAAGGTGACCCGTACATGACTCCTTTTACGTTCCACGTCAACAAACGAAATGTATGACTAGACATTAGTTGACTTAACGAAAAATAGATTTTCAACACAAGTATTGCAAAGACTATATAGCAATTTACCATAATATATGTATTTTACTTACTACTCCTTTATTTATTTACGCCAGGACTGCTGGGTGTCCTTATCACCATAATCCTCATACCATTCTCTTGCCCATACAAAATTTGGCCAAAAACCTTCCTCTAAAACTTTCTCAAAGTCTAACTTATCTACCGTGATTAAACCAGTAAAAGTGTCCTTTCCTCCTTTTACTCGCCAATGCTTTAATATTTGAGAGTCAATTACTTCTACCCCTTTAATTTTAGCGTGTTTTTTAATATAGGTTCTTATCTCCTCTCTTGTTCTATCAACTGGTATTCTTGACATTAGAACTCGACGTTCATAAGAGTCCCTCATTCGTTTATGTGGTCTGTAGTTTCTGTTGGTTGTGATAACTTCAATAGGTTTGTTTACTTTATCAGTGTCCTTCAATGAGGTGCCCGGATTGTTTGCTAGTGGTGACCTTCTCTCCCTATCGTTGTTCCTTGTGTGTACTCGTGCCGAGTATTTCTGATCTTGGTGATAATCACGTACACCGTTATCTTTAACTAATGTAGGTTCTTCGTTGGAGGTATTGAGTATGGTGGACAGTGTCAACGTCACTCCTTCCCTTGAGTCAGTTGACTTGGCCGTATATTTAGTTTGATCCGATAAATGCTTCCGCCGTTTGATATAATCAGAGTCCAGAGCATTTATCGCTTTAGCCCTCTTTTCCGTTTGTGTTTCATTTGAATGATTGCCCATACGCACTATATCAGCTAGTAATGTCTGAGTTTCTGCCTCACATTTTGAAGTTACATTTTCTTTAGCCTTGTTATATACTTTATCACAGAGCAATTGGTGTAGAAACAGCTGGTGAGCATTTATAGTTTCCAGTTGGTTATTCTTCTCCCTGAGTGAGATTCTCAAGGCCAGGTTGTCTTGTGATAGCTTCTTTTCTTCCTC
>JAPYKE020000082.1:7157500-7255000 GCA_028554795.2 Sinohyriopsis cumingii
ATACATACATACATACATACATACATACATACATACATATATACACACATGCACATATATACCTATACACATATACATACATATATAAATACACATACATGCACATAAACACATATACATACATTGATGCACATGCATATACACACATATATAAAAATATAAAGAAACGTAAATAAAACGCAATATCTAAACACATAAATGAGAGAACTCATTGGAAACAAGATATATGTGTAACATAGATTAAGAGAGGAAAATAAAGGAATTGGAATTATTTACATTCGACTGTATCGATTTAAATGGATTATCATGTTCTCTCTCACTTTGAACACATGTAGATAGTTTATAAGATCGAAATGAAATGGGTCCATTTCCCTAATTTACTGAACAAGCATAGTATCATATATCGTTTTCAAGGTTATTTGTTCTTCTGTACATTGCGTCTATTCCATCAGCCAGCACACACATGAATGCCCGCCATGATTGATTATTTATAGAATCAAAGATGTCCACTCCCTTGCCCAAAAGGATATGAATTAATGAATCATTGTCCTGACATAAAAGCCAGTGCGAGTCTAGAATGTCCATTGCATCTATTTGTTTTTCAAACATAGTATTAAGTTCGTCGTTTAGGGCTTGGCAGTATAGTAACATATGCTTGGCTCTGTCTGTAGTTAATCTTTTGCAGAGTTTACATTTATATTCATTCTCTGTTGAAATTGAAAACATAGTTAAATAGGCAATGTTAGTGAAAGTCCAAGTTTATTAGGAAAACACTTACCAAGCTTCCAGACAGCGAGTGGTTGAAGATTAGTATGGACACTTGCATAATGTAAAAGTTCATGTCTCATTTCAAGTTTAGATCTCCACAATGATTCTTCGCAGAAGTGAACTGACGTTTCAATATTCCTCCTCCAGACTGGTTTCGGGACAGAATATAGGGTGTTTACGTATAGGTGGAAAAAACCGCCAAGCTGGTATTTCAAAAGAACACGATATATATTTTTAACAAATCCTACGCTCTCGTTCTCGTGCATCAGGAAGTCAAGAATTCTTCAGTTGAATATAATTTTCCATGCTAGTGAACCATTAGCTATGCAGAGTTTATTGAAAAAACCTAATTTGATTTTATCTACATATCCCTCTACTGACCACAGTCCAAGACTGCTAATTGTTGTTTCTGTAGAAGAGCGCTGATCAAGCCCTATAATTCTTCTTGCAGCTTTTCTTTGACATACTTCTAGATCATATACCTGTGACTGGCTCAAGTTGGACCATAATTTGCATCCATATGTCATTGCAGGTAGTACTATTTTTGACCATATTTTAGAACTATTAATTGGATTCATTCCATCCTTTTCAATGCCAGTCCCAACAAGGGAATAAAATGATGATCTTCCTTTATCACAAGCATTTTTCACTGCAGCATTATTAGAAAGATCTGTGGAGAGAGTAACTCCAGCATAGGTTCTAGAAGAGACTATTGGAATCATTTTATTTCCGAGCATGAACTTATATTCTTGCCTGATTTCTTTCTTCGAAAACATGACAATATTGCTTTTATCAGCATTATACCGCAGCCTCCACTTCGATGCATAGTCATGGAGGTTGCGAAGTAAAACACACATTCCATTAAATGACGAAGATAGCAAGGATGTGTCATCCGCTAGCAAAACGCAGGGGATACTTAAGGTACCAAATTGTAATCCAGATTGTGTTGACTGCAGTAAGGATATTAGGTCATTTATCATGACTAAGGATAGCCATGCTGATAACGTTCTTCCTTGTCCTACCCCTTGATTGACTGAGTATGGTTTCGAATGATGTCCGTTGAGCAGAACAAGGGCCTTAACTTCTCGAAAAGAATTTATAATCAATCTCCACAGTTTTCCTTCAACTCCGAGATAGAATAGCTTATAAAAGAGACCATCATGCCATACCGTATTAAAGGCCTTAGCATTATCCAGGAATAAACGTTTGATTGACCTTCTAAATAATGGGCTATTCCCTCCTTTATAATAAAGCCTGCAGTGATGCCACTGCATTCGCTTCGAAACCCCTGTTGTAAAGGATGAGGGAAATTGATCATATCACTAAAATGAATTAGCCTGTTCAACAATATTTTTCAACTACTTTTTGAAAAACTGGAACGACTGAGATGTCTCTATTGTTATTCATATCTAGTCTGTCTTTTTTCCCACCTTTAAAGATAGGTATAACATTTACAGTTTTGAAGTAGTCAGGATAGGTTTCCAAGGAAAGTATGATATTATACACTTTACACAAAATAGAACTAATCGATTGACAGGCAAACATTGAATGCTCTGCATATATTTTATCATGTCCACATGATTTATTTTTCTTCAGCTCTCGTACAACCTCTTCAATGTCTTTCTGTAGTATGGTTTCACACATATCCTTATCTGCTCCGTCATCAATATTTGAATCCACAATAGTCTTCATTTTGTTTTCTAATATCCGTTGCAAACGATTCGTTAAAATGAATATCTGGCATTTCAGTACCGAAACTTTTAAAATGCTGGCGCCAAGCGTCAGGAATCAAATCACGGTCCCGTATTATTTCTCCTTCCACTTTTAGTTCAGAAATATCTTGTATCTGACCCTTCTTATGAAGTCCTACTATTCTGTAGAATTTCCCTACATCCAGTTCTGCAGCTCTTTCCAGCTCATTGAATTGTTCCTGTTCGTATTGGTCTTTTGCCTTGGTTTCTGAATTTTCTTTTCCCATTTTTATATTCTGCATAAGTTTTAAATTGTGTACCACGTGGCCGTTCTTCTTTTATCCATAATGCTCGTTTTCCTCTCATCTCTTTACGTTTGTGTGGATAGTATTTTATTGGGGTTTGTAAGCGCTCACGTACGTTTGTGTGGATAGTATAGTGTGTGGTTGCTTAATTTTCCTTCTGTGTGGATGGTATAATTGGGTTTTGTTTCTGCTTCTCCGCGTGTGTGGATAGTATAGTTTTGGTTTGATTTTGCTTCTTCGCGTGTGTGGATAGTATAATTTGGGTTTGTTATGCTTCTCGGCGTGTGTGGATAGTATATTATGGTTATGTTTTCGCTTCTTTGCGTGTGTGGATAGCATTGTTTGGGGTTGATTTTGCTTCTCGGCGTGTGTGGATAGTAGGTTATTGAGGTTAGTTTTTATGACTCATCACCTCTGTGTGGATAGTAGATAATATGTGAAGAGAAAATTATGGGGATGTTTTCCTTCACGTCCGTGCTTTATTCATAAAAACTCAAAGCGTTCTACGGAACAGGCGCAAAGAAGATGGCAGCAGTCACGGCTTTATTTAACAATTTAAAAGACAGTTGGCATTGGATGGTGGATGGCTATTATACAGTGGAAAAGCTTGAACAGGAATGGAGACATCCAGTTACCAAAGACTTTGTGACACGTCAAGTAACCAGCCTCAAGGTAGCCATGGCTCTTGTAGAGGGAATAATAGAGGAAGAAGTAAAGAGACTAAGAGGCTTTATTCACCCTCCCTATGTGAGAGTGGGAACATTGAAAGAGGTCATTGATCATGTCACGAGAGTCAGGTGCTAGTTAGAAGATATCTTGGAATGCAGTGAGTTGTCCTTTGTAAAGTGAGGAGTGGGTCAACTCAAGATAGCAGAAGAACTGATGAGGAAAGTGCTGACAGAAGAAGTCAAGAAGATCAAAGAAACCTGGACTAAAGAGAGAAAGGAAAGAGACAGTATAAAAAAGAAGACTTTGAGAGGCTTAACAATAACTGGATCAAAGTCCAGGAGACGTTTAGAGCATTTGTTATCCAGACTGGATGCCAGAGTCGGAAAAGAAGTAGAAAGGAATATTGGGAAAGGTCAGGAGATGGATGAAGAAATGGAGGAAATAGAAGAAGAACCCAAAAGCCCTTTTCAGGGCCCCTTTTATGCTTTGAAAAGAAATTGCTTTCTTGCCTCCCCCCAAATTATTTTTGTTTCATGTTGTATAAGTCTCTTGTCTGTGTTATCTCTGTCTGTATTATCTCCACTGTAATGTATTTTTTCCCATTGTCCCTAGACAGTGCCAATACGTCTTGTTCCTCTATAGTCACACCCATGTTAAAGTCGCATTGTCCCTAGACAAGCCCACCATGTTAAAGTCCCATTGTCGCCAGAATTGATATACCATTTTCTAACGTTAAAGTCTGATTGTCACTAGACAAAACGACCATGTTAAATTCTCATTGTCCCCAGAATTGATATAACCTGTTTAAACATTAAAGTTCCATTGTCCCTAGGGTGGCCCCCTATACTTCTCTGGATTTTCCCTTGTCCCTATAAATTTTGTCCCTATACAGGTCCAGGGAGTTCTATAATGCAGTTTTCCCCTGTCCCCAAAGTGCCGGTCCTGTATTTCCCATGTTAAATTTCCCATGTTAAATTCCCATTGTCCCAAATTGTTTCCACGATCATTTTGACTGGGTTGTCCATTGTCCCTAAACAGCCCCCCATCACTACTCAGATATGTATTTTATTTACTCCTTTTTATAACAGATGATGGCATGTATCATTAACATTACTCGTCATGATGATATCTGTCATTATCATCACTCGTTATAACGATGTATATCATTAACATTGCTCGTTATGATGATATTATCATAATTATTCGTTATGATTGCATGTACCACTATTATTATTCGTATCAGTATAACCATTGTTTAGATTGACATGTATGTATCATTGCTTTTGCTCGATAGTTAATATGTATGTATGTATGTATGTATGTATATATGTATGTATGTATGTATGTATGTATGTATCTTTATTAATGCCCATTATGATGTCATGTTTGCAGTAGTATTAGTAGTAGTAGTATTAGTAGTGTTAGTAGTAGAAGTACTCGATCATTTACAACATTGACACAAAAATGTTAAACTTCAAGAGACCACAACATCCGTGGATCTGGCATAGAAGAAGGAGGAGAGAACAATTTTCACTATCCCTCAAAATGAGGAAGGGGATAGTGAAGCCAGCCAACCCCCATGTTGGGAGAATAATTTGAGTAGACGCTGTGCGTGTGGTGTTAGACTTGGGAGGTGCGACCAGGCGCATGTTGAGCTCTCAAAACAGTCCTTTTCAGAGCTAACCAAATATCTAGTTGTTGTAGGGTTTAGCGCCGTTTTTCAGCAGCCAGGATAAATGATAGAGGAAGAACCCGGGAAATCCCAGAAAGAATCACCGACCCCCCCCCCAACCATATCTCTAGAAAAGAGAGATTATTCCATTTTCCATTAAAGTATTATTGGTAGTATGGTAGTTTATTGTGTGTGTGTGTGTGTGTGTGTGTGTGTGTGTGTGTGTGTTAGAAGAAACCCAAAGGCCCTTTCCTGGGCCACTCCATTGCCTCGAAAAGATTTCTACTCTCTTACCCAACTTTTTTTTAGTCTTTCTAGTGTTTAGGTGTTTGTTGGTTTGTATAGTAATGTCAATATCTCTGTTTGTCCTTATAAAACCCTTGACCCTATATAGACCCTATAGATTTTAATTTTACCCTTTTCAGGCCCAACATGTTCCATTCCCCTATTGCCACCAAGTATCCCAAAACCCATGTAAAACTCCCATATTGCCCTAAGTTTCTCAGAAAAGCCCATGTTAAATTCCATTATTGCCCTATATTGACCCCTCTTCTTTATTCTAATATAACTCATTTGCCCTATAGAATCCCCTACTACTGCTCATGTATCATTATTCTTACTTGTCATGAAGGCATGTAACATTATTATTACTCGTTAGGACGAAATGCATCATTATTATTACCGTTAGAATGACATAATGACATAAATGTAATCAGTATTACTCGTATCTTTATTACACTGTTTAGAACTACATGCATGTATTATTACTTTTGCTCGATATGTATTATGTATGCATGCATGCACGTGCTTACGTGCGTATGCATGCACGCACGTACGTACTTAAGTAAGTACGTACGTATGTATGTATGTATGCATGCATGCATATATGTATGTATGTATGTATGTATGTATGTATGTATTATTATTATTGCTCATTATGATGACATGTATAGTAGTAATAATAGTAGTAGTCGATCATTTACAGCATTGTCACATAAATGTAAATTTCAATAGTTGGGTATGTTATTACAAAATCGATTTTAAACCAAAATGAAATGCATATCAAATGCAAAAATGAAAGTTGATACAAACACTAGATGGGATAGGTACACATCTTACACATTTCATAAATCAGCATTTTACTGTAAGACAAATATTGTAATAACAAATAATGTGTTATAATTGATTCTATACATGTGAGAGAGAGAGAGAGAGAGAGAGAGAGAGAGAGAGAGAGAGAAATCAATGATAATAATGAGAAGTTCAATATATATTTAATCGGTCAAACATATATTTTGTTGCCATGTGTGAAATTCGCTTTTTAACCCAAACTGAAATATGTTCATGAGATCATACATAATAAATGTAGTATTATCCACATTACAAAAAACATGACTGGATGCCCACATTGCAAATAACGAGATTGGTTGACTGACTCTATGCCCAAAGTAATAAAAAAATACAATATTACGTGGAGCACTAATCATGATAAACCAACTTAAGCTATCCATGTCAGTTATGGGGTATTCTAGTCTGATATCGAAAATAAAGTTAACATAATAATATGCATACACAAACAAATCATTTTGTTACATTTTTCATGCGGTGTAGTTTTGCGTAAACAAATCTTATATATAGCATTGTAGCACAGCAATATTGTTGAAATCAATTACTACAGTTCGGCTAAATTCCAGATACGTTGATGATCTCACAAATGTATTCCTACCAGTGTCCTTTGCCCCAAAAATATAATCTGGTTTACATTTTGTATTGGGGCTTTTTTTTGTTCGCATGATTGTGTGTTCGATTTTGTGATTTACGGCAGAGCAAAACAAATGAGCTAGTGCAGAGATAAACTGGAGCTTAGTACCATATCCATGGTCATACCATGGTGCCCATTCTGGGTTGATCAAATGTTAGGTTTCGAACTCAACACTTTTCACACTAGAGTCCAGCCTTCCAACCACTGAACCAAGGCGGCTTACATTTTGTCATCACTCTAAGTAAATTCGCATGGGTTTCCAAGGTACCTGGAATTCAATGAACTAGGCTCAAAGGCTATTCAATACCAAGATTGTAAATAAGTGTGGAAACCCAAAATGTAATGGTTAGTTAGTGAGTTAGTTAGACCGACGGGCCAATTTGAGAAGGGGTAGGGAATAGGACTGTCATCAGTATCATCATTGTCGCCATCATAATCTTTTTCTTCTATTTTCTTGAAAGAAAAGTTTTCCATAAACTATATAGATTTACTAAATTACTTTTTCATATCATTTTCCTTTAGGAAATATATACGTTCTTGTTATCCAGAACGCCATTCAGTTTAAATATGTACAAGTATAATAGTTGTATATATAATTACATGCACCAAGCGTGTTATATATATATATATCTATCTATCTATATATATATATATATATATATATATATATATATATATATATATATATATATATATATATATATATCTATATATATATATAATTCACTTTGCATTGGATCTCAGTTTAATGGTATTTATTCAACTAGAATCATCTTTAGGGGATAAATGAAGGAAGAAATGAATGAAAGAATGAAGAAATGAGTTTTAATGGCTTGATAGGCATCAGGATGTGCAGGACTATCCGTAACATGCATACATACGCCAATCATGACCTTGTCTCGTGGCTTGTATGACTGGCATGTTAACAGCTCAACAATGACTTAAGTAGTTTATTTTCCTCTAATAATGATTTCCTGACAAAACTTGTAAGATTAAAGTGAGTAATCGATTATAAAGTATGACTTTGTTCATATAGAAATCGCCCAATTGTTGCTGGTTTGAACCAGACAGTGCACACGCCAATCATGACCTTGTCTCGTGGCTTGCATGACTGGCATGTTAACAGCTCAACAATGACATAAGTAGTTTATTTTCCTCTAATAATGATTTCCTGACACAACCTGTAAGATTAGAGTGACTTTGTTCATATATAAATCGCCCAATTGTTGCTGGTTTGAACCAGACAGTGCATACAGGGGGTTGTAGATTTGGGTGGAGTTATCAAAATCAGTAAGTTGGTGTTCCAATATTGCTTATTTCTAAACTTCGTCATATATTTTAAACACCATAATAGCCTATATTGAATATGCAGAAAAGTCATTTATGGGTCAAATTTCAAATTGTATTGCTTCAAAGAGGATTTCATAAAGAAAGAAATATCTATTGAGAAAACTTCAGATTCATTGTAAACCACAAATCACCATCTCGAGTTCGGCCTTTGGCATGCAGCCACTAAATGTATGTTTTCTTCCTTGCCGTACAAATAACAAGAACACCCCCACCCCCAAGGGTACGTATTCAGCTGAGTGAGATAATCTTGGGTTTACCTGTGTCCTTTACCAGGAAGTTTTGACCTAAATATCAACATTGTGTACACCCAAAATATGATCCGTGTGTACACCCACATTTACGATGGCATTGAAAACCATGCATCAGCTTTGTAAAACATGAATCTTACTCAGGAGTGAATTGCATCATGCTGCAATTGGAATTTGATATCAAAGATATATATATATATATATAGATATATAGATATATATATATATATATATATATATATATATATATATATATATATATATATATATGTGTGTGTGTGTGTGTATATATATATATATATACATACATACATAAATACATACATATATACATACATACATACATACATACATACATACATACATGCATACATGCATGCATGGATGCATTGGTTATTTATGCGTGTGAAATCATACGTGTGGCTTTGAATAAAAAAGAGATCATTTCATTTTCCATGGTGAAGGATTTTCTTTTCAAACTCGACAACCCCAATTGACTTGATAAAAGCGATCTTGTTCTGATTTGTAGCCAAACACTGCTGTTATATTAACTTGAAAACAATAAAGTTGAGGTAAAGAAAAAATATATCATGTTTGCCTTCATCGCATCTTTTACTTGGCAATATTTGCTTTATTTTGTCGTTTTTATACATGTCAAAGTCAATTATCAGGCATACGTTTTCGTAAATTGCAAAGTCAATTATCAGGCATACGTATATAAAATAATTTGCAGTGGATCTGAACTTAATGTTATTGAATTGTGTGTCTAATCACTAATATCATATGTGGGGAATAAAGAAAGGAATAAAGGAATGATATACTGAAATTTAAATCCTTGAGATGCATTAGGATATGTTGGACTATGTGTAATATGCATACACCAATGATGACCTTGTCAAGTGGTTAGAAACATTCATGAAATCTGATAATAAGATTTATACAGTCTGCAGGCTTAAGCACCACAGTAACTAAATATTGGAATGCACATCTATATTCAAATTTAGCACCTTGTACATGGTTTTCAGTAAGAACAATATAACACGGAAAATATCACTGATCGCCATTACACAGATTCGCCTTGTCCGAAAACGGACAGCTGGCTATATTTAGAAACTGATATCAATGCGTGTGGCGTTTCTCAGAGGTAAAAAGTTCACGGACCATTGTGCAAACGTTGGGAGTGGTAGCTTTTGGGGTTGTTGTCAAAATAAAGAATATCTTATTTCTAAACTTCATTTTGTTCCTCAAACACCAGAATAACCCATAATCCTATACAGACACGTGATTTATGGGTCTAATTTCAAACTTCATTGCCTCTAAGAGGATATCATAAATTATTTGAATATTGAGGAAGCCTGAGATTAATGGTACACCACAAATCACCATCTTGAGTTCGGTTTTTGGTATATAGCCAATAAATATACTTTTTCATCATTCATCGCATTTATAGATAAGTGTTCATTTGAGTGAGATAAAATTGGAGTTACATTGTCCTTTAACATTAAGTATGACCCAAATATTAACATTGCGATCAAGTACAAACCATGTATCTGCCATGTAAATGTTTATCTTACTTCACAGTACACCATATTGCCATTTAAATTACTAAAAGTGAGTAAAGAATGTTAAATCAGGTGAATAGATAGATAGGTAATCATATGTCTGACTTTGAATACAAGACCACCCATTTAATTTTACATGGTCGGGAGGTTTTGATACTTCATTTTATTGTGTTTAAATTTTGTTTTATAAAATTTGGTTCCCTTTAATAAAATTCGGTTCCTAAACTGAGTAATATTGTTCTAATGTATAGCCCCAGTTCCCTACTATACCCATTATTGTAGTTTAAATCATTAATGAATTTGACGTAAAGAAAACAAAAATATCATCTTTATTTTGATACATATTTTACCTTGTATCACTTGTAATATACGCATTGTTGTAAACAGCAAAGTCAATCATAAGCCATACGTTTCGAAAATATTTTAGTTTTGTTGTCAACCCTCATCTAACCGATCTGTGTCAACAACGACCAACGTGTGGGTTAAAGTTAGGCTGCGAACTAAAACTTCCTAGGTCTATTGTTGAATTTGTAAATGGAAGACTTAGACTAAATGTATAGGAGTCTTAAAATAGTATAGGTCATCATGACAAATGCCTGCATATGACTATTTCACAATCTCAAATCATTTATTGGGAAAGAAAGAAGTACTTGAAAGTCAAATATACACCTTTAATCACTAGTCATCTGGACTTGTACACCTTCATTCATTAGTATTATGAATTGTATGATATTTATTAACTGATACACATGAAAACAACACAGTATTGAGTTAATATCGATAAATATTTTACTTTACGTTATGGACGTTAAAATAGTTTTTTTTGTTTTTTAAAGTCACTGGATTCTCTTTTTAAAAAATGCAGTCAAAGAGTGAATTGTTGGTTGGTTGAGTTTTATATCTCGCGAAAATTAATTCCTTCTGAGTTTCAAAATTAATTAGCGAAAATAATTGAGTGAGCACTTATTATGTCTAAGTCCCACTTATTATTCGATTGGTTTACACAAGCATTCGTTTTCGAGATCGCCAGCAACCTTCCTATTGGCGTTATATGTGTTACTTAATGAACGGGTCCTCTTTCGGATAAGGACAGGCAAAATAATATGTGTGTTTCCGGTTGCACTGGATTTAAAATTAGGGTAAGCAGATCTATTTATATATCCAAGTTCAATTCAGAGATAGCCTTGTCCTTAACATCTATCGGTTTAACTTGTCTATGTCTCACGATATATTATAGAAACGTAACACGGTCACGACAATACTCACTTTTGGATAAATTAATTATCAAATTTGCATTAGTGTACCTGTCAAAGAAATTCCGAATTGTTTCTAATTGATCTTTCCAGATGTCATTGTAGACGATGACATCATTGATGTAAGCATCACAGTTACATAGAACAGATGTAATAATGCTCATTAAACGTTGAAAAGTACAAGGCGAACCTTTCGACCCAAACGGCATCACTTTATATTGATAAAGTTCATATGGAGTCGAGAATGCCAACATTTCTTTAGCATATTCCGTTAGTGGAAATCGTCAGAATCCTTTCAGAAGGTCAAATTGGGTGAGAGACTTTGTCAATGCAGTCATCGATTCGTGAAAATGGAAATGAATCCGTTTTAGTCACACTGTTCGCCTTTCTATAATCAGTGCACATGTGGAAAGTATTATCTGGTTTTGGTACAAGTATACGCGATGAACTCCAGTCACTTGCAGTCATTTTTATGAAATCATTCTCCAGGAAATACTGAATTTCTTTTTCAAAAGTCATGTTTGAGAATGTTCATCCTGTACTGATGTTGTTTCACAGGCGTGGAATCTAGAATTTGAACGTCGTGGTAGATTTTATTTGTTCATGTAGGAACATCTGGAATGAAGTGATCATATATAAGTAACAGTTGTATTTGTTCTTTCTCTTCTTGTTGCTGCAAATGTGAAAGTTTCTGGTCCAGAATATTGATAATTTCTGAACTCCGAAGAATATTTACTCCAAAGTCACTACAATCCGATTACATTCCATCGCTGGCGATCTCTATGCACATACTCCTTAAACATATTTATGTGGCAAAGTTGTTTTAATTTTCACCTCCAAGGAGTATTGATGATATAATTTGAATCACGTAATTTCTTTTCAACTGTGTAAGGACCATTGGACTTAGCCTGAAGAGTATTCTGCGGTAAGGGCAAGAGAGCTAAACCTCTATCACCAGGCTGAAAACTCATTTGTTTTGTTTTTTGTTGCCATGACTTAGTTTCATTTTTTATTGAATAGAGTGCAGATTAGTTCTTCCAACCTCACAAGCTATTGACAACTTGTATTTGAAATTGGAAAGATAATCGAAAAGATTAATTTATGCATGTGCATTTGAAAGAAGTTTATCTTATAACAACTTCAATGGTCCAAGCACTGTATGTTCAAAAACGTGTTCAAAGGGACTGAATCATAAAGATTCTTGAACTGATTCCCTAACTGCAAACAACAGTAAACGAAACCCTTATGCTCAATCTTTTCCAGTGTCATTCTGACTGAATCCTATTTTTAACGTTTGATGAAATCTTAATAAAACTCCTTGACTTTCAGGGTGATAGGCAGAATACATGAATGGCTGGTGCCTAATTCATCCATAACGTGCTGGAAAAATTCCAGACATAACATTTGACTCTCGATCAGATAGGACAGATTTGGGAAGGCCAAACTTAATAAAACACTTTATCAAAGCTTTTACTATTGTTAATAGTAGTAGGAGATATCGTAGCCTCACGTACACGTCAGTGTTAAACTAGAGTTGTTGTACTATAGCATCATGATTTATAGCCTCACATGGACTTCTATGTTAAACTGGGGGGTGTACTATATCCTCAAATGGAAAATGGAATAGGGTGAGACTGTCTAGCCTCAATGGGAAATGGAACAGGGTGGATATTCTAGGGTTAATGGAAATTGGAACAGGGTGGGTCTGTCTAGTGTCAAGGGTTATATAGGGAACAATACAACACAGTATAGACATACACATACATGTACAATATACAGACAAACAATTTTTTGTCAAGAGAGTAAAAAAAAGATTCGAGGCAATGGAATGGCCCTGAAATGGGCCTTAGGCTTTCTTCTAATCACACAAAATCACACAAGCAATGTGAGTTAGTGTTTTTAGTCACACTACTCAACTGTCACGCACATATTTTCATTAGACTATTGAAATAAGTTTTAGTTGTTCTAGAAAGACACACACACACACAGCGTTTATGGTAAACTGATCAGTCTCTCGTTTGTAGAAGTATGGTTAGCTCTGAAAATGACTGTTTTGAGGGCTCCACATGCGCCTGGTGAATGCCCGTACCTCCCAATTCTAGTACCACATGCACCGAGTCTACTCAAATAATTTTCCCAATTTATTCTTGTTGTTGTTGGGAGCGCAGATGAGTGACGTCTGGTTTTACTATCACATTCCTCAGTTCGAGAGATACTGAAGACTCGTTCCCTCTTTCTTCTATGCCAGACTTGCGGATGTTGTGGTCCCTGTGGTTCCCACTATCGTCGCTGTCTCACCAATTCTTCTTTCTAGTTTTCAATCTGGGAACAGCGGCTCTCGGTGGTGGTGATGGTGTTGTGCTTGGTGTTGTGGTGGTGGTGGTTTCCTCACCACTGGCTTGACCTCACAACTCTGCCTCAGGATGAGGTGAGGAAAGATTGATCTTTTCTTTTTCTTCTCTTCTTTTTTCTTTTCTTCTCCTTGTCCACTATTTCTCCCGCTACCTAATGCCTTCCATGGCTAGCTCGTCCAGGAGGCGACTAGCATACTCCAGATGCATTTGGAGCTCAAGTAATTTTGAGAGTCTTCTCATCTTCTTATTTTTTACCACGTAAACTAAGGATAGCAGACTGACTGACTGACTGACTGACCTGGACATTATTGTCGCTTTCAACCATTCGGGCATCTGCGACTGGTTAATGTCCACACAGTGGACTTCTTAATATATTGTGCAGGGACAAAATTGGAACCACACACCGCACGCATTAATTCATACACTGCATGATATTCAGTTGTTTTCGATTTTGGGGCGAAAAAGCCCAACGGGACTGAAATGAGTGAGAATATGACCATATACGCACTCAATTCAAATCAATCTGCATTATCCTGAGACGCTTATGTGTGGAATTATAACCCACTCAAGTCGCCACCCCGGTTCTATGCGACTCTCATCGGGGCTTTTTCGTTCAAGACGAGTAGGAACTGACCCATACATTCGCTCTTGTTCACACACTGGGGAGAATAGAGCCAAGCCCCAATTTGCCTTAGTGCAAGCACTGCTTTCTATTATGCAAATCATATCTGGCCGAGCCAAGGAGGGAGTGGAAGACGCCAGAATGAGGATGATGAGTGTCGAATTAGCGTCGCATTCGCCAATGATGCATGCCCTTCGAGTTAATGGACACACCAGCTCGTAGATTCCAACTTGATGCTAGAGCCTTACATAGGGCCATAATGGCCGGTAGTGATGGCAATCGCATCGAATTATGTCTCAAGCGCGGACGTGATAGAAAACATATCTTCGATTGTTTTGTTGGAACGATATAGCTAACATAACCCAAAGGGATAGAGTGAGGTGAAATAGCACATATTCACAGTGCCTATTTTTATTTTAAAAAAACGACTCCCATTTTTTTTAAAAATACAATATTTTTTATTCATAATAAACTAGCCAACAAATAAACATTAAATGTAACATCAGTAAGTCAACAGTTTATTTTTCAAACAGGAACTTACTTTCACGGATGACAACGGTGTGAAGTCAAAACAACTTCCAATGATTTGGGTCATTATACCATTGAGGCACACTATGTTTCCTAGCTAAAGTCAACAAATTAACATAATGGTCACAAAACCATCTTTCTACTTTATCATCGTTTCTAGAAGAGTCACGATAAAAATAAGTCACTAAATATTCTAAGGGATATCCAAGACTGCGTTGCTGAAGAAAATAAACTCAATATTGTCCACACACCATGGAATATGTGCCTTGTAATTTCACATTATTGCAGCGAGTCGTCTTGGCATGTCTTCTCATAAAGTCGATGATGTCGTCTTCCAAAGGCAGTAATCCATAAGAGTAAACAATTCTCCACACTATGATCGTTGGGAAAGTAGACGGCCACCCAATGGGTTCATGGGAGATGACTGTCGTGGATGTTGATGACATAAGCTTGATGGTCTTGATGTTTGCGATGAGAAAGTGCATCTTTAGAACACGCGACAGGATTCCAAGAAGCAGTGTATGAACTGTGTTTCAAAAGGTAATGAAGTTTCCAGGTATCCATGTTTTGTAATTTTGTGTTTGTCATTCACATGTGATGATAAGTCATCAATTCAATCCTGACGTTTTGCTTGAAAATCTCTGTCAACTAAATAGTTCTTCGCTTCGTCTCCGTACTCTGTGGAAAAAGAGATTAGATGTGACAGATCTCAAGAGAAGACAATGGAGAGGAGGAATGGTCACGCAAGTCTTTATGCCACTGATGCAACGCTGCTTCTTCCGAGATGAGACCCCAAGCGTCATCCAGATACTCTTTCAGTTTGTCTTCTTGGTTTATATTCAGGTATTTATCGTGATGATTTTGACTAGGATGATCGTTTTGACATCCCAACAATGTTTCGGGGTTAACGCTGTAATTTGTTCAGCCAGGAGTTTGGCAAAACAGGAACTAAATGTTGTTCTTGTTCTGGCCATTTCAACATCGTGATGTCCTCTTCGTCTTAGTTGTTTTCTGTTGGTTCAAAGACTTCGTCGTCTCCCATCTGCAAAGAGGCTCCACAGTCCAAAGAGCGATAACATTTTTCCATAACTTCTAATAGTCTAAAGAGCGATAACATTTTTCCATAACTTCTAATAGTCTAGAATCACTTCTGTCAAACTGTTAATGTCTATCGTATTGTCGAATTCAGCATGCAAGATGACGTTCACCGTCTTGAGTAGAGCTTATGCAAACTGAAGTTGCACACGAAGTTGGCAAGATTTTATAGGGTGGTAAGATCCCTCGTATCAGCCTTGGAGTTGAGTGGAATCAAAAGCCCACAAAGTGTAAACTCCTGCATAATCGTAGTACGAAATGCCGTGGCTGCTGTTGGTCCCAAACTATCCGTTAGTTTCGTACAGGGACAAGTACTACTTCAAGTAATTCTTCTAGGCAAAGTCAGTTTCGAATGGTCTGACATACAAGGTCATACAATCTCGACTGACTTCGATATCGGACACGTTGTAAAGCTCAAACACAAAAGGATTTTAATGTTGGGCTCCGTTGAATGCTGCATTGATGACGATGCCAATGATTAAACCTTTGGGTAACTGTCCTTGGAACAGACGATATTCGATCTTCGACCGGAGTAAAGTGGTAACGGTGAAGGTTTTTACTTCCACGCGTCATATCGGATACTTGGCAGTCGTTCTGCTCAAAGTGTGGCTGCTGTCGTTTCTCACTTTAGGTAACGCTTCCACGCGACGCACGTACAGTCTGGCTTCTTCGATGACAGTTTTGTAATTGGCGGCATCAGCCATCAAATGGAAAGTGTTTCTTCTTCGATTCAGTCTCAGATTTCATATGATTCGCCAAGAATATCATCGATAGTTAAATCCAGATCGATCATTGCAGCAAAATAACTCGGATATTTTATCACAATGCCGTAATAATACACATAAGCCATTTTTATTTGTTTTTTATTTCAATTTTGATCTTTTGTTTGCAGCCGATACTTTGATTATTTATCACGGAGACGTTTTCTTGCTAGTTCGTTGCGTGTTAAAGGTCTTATTGAACGTTTATCTGAAAACCCAACACGATATCGATCGTTGATATATATTGCATTAACATCACCGAATATTTTTTTATAAAATACTTTAGATCCAGCAACGGGTTTGTTTTTCACGAATCTATCATCGGATATATATATGATTCTCTTTTTCGTTGAGGTCTTTATTATTTAAATATATTATAATTAAGACAGATGATATTAACGTCGGATTGATAAAATAAATACTGTATCATAAAATGAGAAAAAATATCAGATTGGTTCCATTGACAGATGATGGGGCGGCTGAACGATCCAAACGTGAAATTTCAATCATTTCACAAGTAAAAGATAATTTGATGTTAAAATTGATCAAGTATATGTCATTTCTTGCATGAGAGAAGTCTCAGTTTCTTAATAATTATAATATTTTATGAGAGTTCACTGATCACGATGATATATTTGATAAAAAAAACTGAATCTTTTTTGTTGTTGTTGTTTGTTTTTTGATTTTGTCCTTGATGATCAAACAGCGAAAACCGCTCCAAATGTGATATTTCAACCATCTTCACGAATTGTTTTTTATTAATCGGGTATATGTTGAATCTTTCAGAAATATGATATAAATATTCAACAAACAACATGGAAGGCTAGCGGCTAAACAATCCAAATGTGAAATTTCAACCATTTCGTGTGCTCGTCAACGATCTTTGTAAAAGGGTCAGATTGCTGATTTAAATGTTAAAAGATAAAATCATTTGTTTCTGTACATTTTGTTTTTTGGACGTTTTTTGTTTTGTACTTTTTTGACATCATCGCGGGTATATGTTGAATCTTCCAGAAAAAAACAATATTATATATGATTCTGGAAGATTCAACAAACATCATAGAGGGGTCAGATTAGCAATCTGAGTCATCATATCGACCAAACCAACGAATAACGGTATATATGTGATATTTCAACCATCTCGTATGCTCGTCAACAATTTTAACATCACCACTACCAAAATAACCGATAAGATCTGTGTTTGTATTTTTCCATGAATCGTTGTCAATAAAGTCTGATTCGGGCCAGCTAGGATTATGTAACGTATAATTACCTCTGCTAGCGTTTATACGATCAACCGGTCTTAATTCAGCACCAAAACCTTTATAAATCGATTTTATCTTTTCTATGATGTTCTTTATTGTCATTGCTGCTGATTTATTTTGTAACTCAGGAAAAATCGTCGAGAAATGTTTTATAAACATTTTATATTTTTCTACGTAAGCCAGATTAGTTAACGCTGATTTGATGACAGATACAAGATTTTCTCGGTTGATTACCAATGACGTGGGTTGATAGATTATCCGGGACAATATCGGGCAGCGAAAACAGTTCAAGTACATCTCGGATTATTATTATTTTTTCCCGCGGTGAGATTTTATCCGTCTAAATAGCTCTGTTATCGCGTCTCCGTTGTTAAATGTATCAATTATTATTTTTTGAGCTCGATTCCTCTGTGTCGACTTCTTGTAGAGGCGTTCAATTTCATCTGCGTCAAGGTTACTACAGTCGCATTGAAATAAATAACTGAAATACTTTAATTTCTTCTGGTATGGTTCCAACCGATCATTTGCTTTATAATGATAATATTTTGGCATTTTATCATTTTCATCAGTATCATTGACATCAGTATTATTTTCAGCATTATTTTCGCTGACAGTATTATTTTCACTGATATCATTTACATCAGTATTATTCTCGATACAGGAATGTCGTATTCTAGCACCGATTGACGTCTTAAGAAAATCATCAACGGCGGGACTAGCGTTAATTTCATCAGAGGACGCTTTCTTCAATTTTTTTTTTTGTTAACCAAATGTTATACTCGTCCGGTTGCTTCTGAACTATTTCATATCCGGTATTTTTCATTGATACAATTAGTCGCGAGGTGAAGTAAGATTTTGAATTGTTTTCCTCAATAATATTGCTGACAAAAGCAAATCCGAAAGCTGCATTAATTTCACCTGGCGTTGGCGTTCAAAAGGATCGCTCTCGGTGACGTTTTTCTCATTATCAACGATGGTTGTGATTATATGATCTCTAGCGAATGGCAGCTTTTTACAACATAAACGAGACGTTGATGAATAATGAATTTCATTGACTCATCTGAATCTGTGAAGAGCTTGTTTAGTGGCTTCCACTGATCTAATTTCAGACTAGAATACAAATAATGTTTTAATGCGCTCATCAACAATACTGACGCCTGCTTCAAGAGTCTTGTTAAAAATAACAGCATCGACGTCGTCAAACGCATGAATAATATCGGTGAAATCTTTTATCTTTTGCGCGGTATCGGTATCGGCGTGGTAATATTTTACTCTGTATTTTAAGAGTAGTGAAGTGGGATACCCTAGCGACAATGGGAATTAGCATTACAGGACCCCCAGGGACACTCTGGCGACAATGGAAAATTAACATGGAGAAAAATCGTGGGACACTCTGGCGACAAGGGAAATTAACATGTGAAATAGATTTTGGGACTGTTGAGCGACAATGGTTTGAACGACGAATACTGTGGGTTCTTATACGAAAAGCGCGGACGTGAAGGAAAACATCCCCCTAAAAACATAAAATTGATCTTACCTAGATCATGACCAAACAACGCTCGGACGTGAAGGAAAACATCCCCTACTTTTCTCATTTCATAAAATAAAACCCAAACTATACTCTCCACATACGCTAAGAAACAATAAAGAAACCCATAATCTACTATTCACACAAACTTACGTGAGCGGTTACAAACACAAACACACAAACACATACACTCGCACTATGAATAAAGAGTCAGTGTTTATATTCACACTACTCTACCTACACACACATTGGCAAATTGATGGTTATTTCTTTTCTAGAGTATTGAGGTAGCCCTGAAAAGTGCTGGTTTTTTTGGAACTTCATGGACACCTGGTTAATGATGGCACCTTCCAGGCCTGGCGCCACATACACATCTTGTTCTCCAGTTGCTTTTTACTTTTTTTGGGGAGAGAGCAGAGGGAGGATAAATAGCTTCAGAATCCCAATTTTCTGTCTCTGGGATTCTGAAATTTCTTCTTCTCTCCTTTTCCTCCTCTTCTTTGTTTCTTCTCTCCTCTTCCTCTTCTTTGTATCTTCTCTCCGCCTCTTCTTTGTATCTTCTCTCCTCCTCTTCTTTGTTTCTTCTCTCCTCCTCCTCTCTCATCCTTCCCTCTTCCACAATGGCTTCCGCGGTAAGGTTCGTTCAACAGGCGCCTGGCATATTCCAGATGCACATTAAGTTCCAACAGTTTCGCTAGTCTGGTGTTCATTCTGGTGTTGATCAATCAACAAGGGTAGCTGGACTGTCGAACGAGTTTCAATTTATACTAAAAGTGCGGAAGTGAAGGAAAACATCCCCCTAAAAACATAAAATTGATCTTACCTAGATCATGACCAAAAACAACGCGCGGACCTAAAAGAAACACTCTCTCACTTTTTTATGCTACCCATTCCTATTGTAATTTTTTTTTTCATTAATCACTTCAATATAATATCCACATACGCAAAGCAATCCAATCTAACCCCAAATCTACACCTCAAACACCAAAAAAAGACATGATCTTAATCTACTATCCTCACAAACGTACGTGAGCACTTACAAACTCACAATCTTATACACAAACACATACCCTCACATTTTTAAAAAAAAGAGTTAGTGTTTATATTCACACTACTCTACCTACACACATTGGCAAATCGATGGTTATTTCTTTTCTAGAGTATTGGGGTACCCCTGAAAAGGGCTGTTTTTTTTGTTTGCTATGGCAATCTTTTAGTTTCTAAGAATGCGATGTCCTCTGAGGATAGACTTTCTGGCGATAGGTCTGCTTCTTCGGAAAGAGAAGAAGAACTCTTTGGTGTCGATACGACAATCGACAAAGCCTCTGTCAGGTTCAGGTTGCTGCTGCTGTTGTTGTTGTTGCTGCTGTTGCTGCTGTCTCTGAAGTCTGTACCTCTCTGTCCATTCTTCTTTCTCCCTGTTCACTTCTTCTCTGAAAAGCTCTTCTATCAGGTCTTCAGTGACTTTTAACATTCTCACATTCTCTATCTCTTCTGGCTTCGGTATCAGACTGTGTCTGACCCTATGCAAATTCACGTAGGCTTCGTTGAGCTTAGCTAGTTTGGAGCACATCTTCGTAGGAGGATGAGTCGACAATGGATGGTTAGACTGGAAACTGCCCCGGTTCTTACAGTCAAAGCGCGGACGTGAAGGAAAACATCCCTCCACGGTTTTCGAGCCGCAACGGTCAATGAGTGTCATGAGAGGGATAGTAAGAAATGAAAGAGCATCAAACAAACATTCTTATAGCCAAACAAACGACAAAGGCATTTTTTCAAAACGCAACATTTTTTATTCAAAAATCTCTTAACACTAACCAACAACAACTCTAACATTTTTTAACAATAATCCAACATTATAACATCAAACATTTTTTTCAAATCACAAACATTTTTTTCTAATCACAAACATTTTTTCAATTCACACTCTACTTTAAACAGGGCTGACAACGTTGTGAATGAAATTGTGATTTCCACTGTTGGAAGTCATTAGGCCATTGATGGACACTACGTTTCCTAGCTTGAGACAAAAGATAATCATAATGGTCACAGAACCATCGATCTACTTTCACATCGTTTCTATAAGAAGAACGAGGATCAAACTGATTCACTAAATCTTCTAAGGAATAGCCCAGACTGCGATGATACAGAAAATACACACAATATTGTCCACACACCAAGGAATCTGTGCCTTGTAATTTCACATTATTGAATCGGGTGGTCTGAGCATTTCTTCTCATAAAGTCAATGATATCGTCTTCCAAAGGGGGCAATCCGTACGAATCGAAATATTCCACACATCCTTCTTGAGGAAAGTAGACGGCTACCCAGTGGGTTCCTGGGAGATGACTGTCGTCCGTACTGATCACGTAAGCTAGATGGTCTTGAGGTTTGCGATGAGGGAGTTCATCTTTAGCACAGACGACAGGATTCCAAGAAGCCGTATACGAACTGTGGTTCAAAAGGTAATAAAGTTCCCAGGTATCCATTTGTGTGGTTTTTTTCTTCACAGGTAATAATAAGTCGTCAGTTCGATCCTGACTTTTTGCTTGAAAATGTCTGACAAATAACCGTTTCTTCGTTTCGTCTCCTCACTCTGATTCAGGAGAGCTTCGATACGAAGGATCTCTTGAGTGGTTAATGGTGGACAAAAATGTTCACGCAAGTCTTTATACCACTGGTGCAACACGTCTTTGTCCGAGATGAGACTCCAACCATCGTCCAGATACTCGTCCAATTTTTCTTCTTGACTCAGCATCAGGCATTTCTCGTGTTGAATTTGACTGGGATGATCGTTTTGACATCCATAGCAATCTTTCTTGATCAATTCCGTCATTTGTTCGACCAAGTGTTTGGCAAAACAGGAGACTAAATGGGCTTCTTGTTCTTGCCATCTTGACTTCATCATGATCACCTCTTCTTCTTCTTTTTCCATGGTCTCCTTACATTTCATCTCCAAAGTTTCTCCACTAGGTAAAGAGGGATAACAGTTTTCCATGGCTTCTAATAGTCTAGAATGACTTCTCTCAAACTGTTGATTTCTATGGTATTATCGAATTCGGCATACAGGATGACGTTCACCGTTACATCAGGGTCTCGGTTTGCAAACTGAATTTACACATGAATCTGGCCGGATTTTATAGGGTGGAAATGTCCCTCGTCGCTGCCTTGGTCTGGAGTGAAATCAAAAGCCCACAAAGCGTAGCCTCCTGCGTAATCCTCGTACGTAATACCGTGACTGGTGTTGGTTCCTAACTGTCCGGTAGCTTTGTACAGGGACAAGTACGATCTCAAGTAATTCTTCGCGGCACCAAAGTTAGGTTCGAAAGGTCGGGTACACAAGGTCTTGCCATCGCGACTGACTTCGATCTTGGACACGCCAAAGTGTTGAAAGTTAAAAGGATTTTCGTTGTAGGCTCCGTTGACGGCTGCATTGCTTACGATGCCAAGGATTAAAAGCTTGGGTAACTGTCCTTCGAACAGATGATCTTCGATCATGGATCGCTGTCCAGCAGGAATGGTGAACGTTTTCACTTCCACGCGCCGTATTGGATACTTGGCGGTCGTTCTGCTCAACCTCTGACTGAGGTCGTTTCCCACTTTAGGTAACACTTCTACGCGACGCACGTAGAGCCTGGCTTCTTGAATGATGGTTTTGTAAGTGGCATCAGCAGCAGCCATCAAATGGAAAGTGGCACTGCTGCGATTCAGTCTCAAGCGGATATCCACCCCGTTCAGCAAATACTTTTCTTGTAACCACATGTCCAAATGCAAATGATCCATCAGTTCTAAACTACGACTTAGATGAATTTTCTTTCGTCGTTATACAAATCCCGTTCAATGTGAAGCATCGCCAGCAAGTGTAATGCCGTTGAACTTAGTCGCTTGGTCAGGTTTCCATACTACGCAAGCATCTAGATGAGTGTTCTTGGCTTCTTTTCCGTACGTCAAGAGATTTTCCAGGTACGCTCGGTAAGGGTAAGTATCCATGCTGCTGCTGACCAGTTTGTTATTCAAGTACAAGTCCACTTCGCTAAACAAGGAATGCATGAAATTGTTGACGGGAGCTACTGCATCATCATTGTCTAGGTTAGCGTTGGGTGGTTCGATCACTTTCACTTTCAAGTACAAGTAACTGCTATTCAGATCGATGTAATCTTCGGGCTGTCCTTTGATTTCAAACTCGATGGGAGCGGAATCGGTCAATGAGGAGACGGGATGAAATTCCACCCACTGGGATTCTTGCATCGTCATCATGGTGGGGGGCATGGCAAACATATCCAGTTCCGATTTGGAACAAGCACATGACTCTCGGTGCATCATTTTTGTTTCTGTGTCTCAATAATCGAAAACGTCTAAGTCTCGAACGGTTCTTCTTTTCTTGGCCTTTCTAGCTTGAAGTCTGGTGAAAGGGTGTTTTCTTCGTCGTCTCTTTCTGCCTTGTCCTTGCTGAATGCCTGACTCGGTAGCGTGCAGGGCATTTATAGGTGTGTCTCGTCAGCCCAAAAGGTCTTTACCCGTTTGCAGCAAGATATTTTTGCCTGCCCTCATGAAGGCTTCTTTAGGGTTTTGTTTGTCGATAATGACATTTTGGAGAAATTCTTTGCCTTGCGTCAGTGCCTCATCTTTCAAGGCGTGCAATCCGCGTATCACCATCGGTTTCAACACCGGAGCCACCGAACGAAAGGCCGATTTTAACATATCTCCTAAACCGTGTCCTCGCTGTCGTGCAACCCCTCGGTACACTGGCTACATGACTTACGAGTCGTGAGAAAACCGTTTTCGAAAATGGAGTTTCACCGTGACTTTTCCTTTGGTGAATGAAATATTTTGTCCCAAATCTCCTTTTATAGCAATGTTGACCGTGTCCAAATACGACTTGCTGACAGGCAAATAGTGAGGATGGACAAATTCGCGGTGGACGTGGTAAGTGTTTCCACCTTCCTCGTCAGCGACCGTGGCAGAATCCACTTTGAAAGGAATGACACGCAGTAACGGTACGGAGGTGTGTCCCACCACGTTGTACTCCACCACATCGGAATACACGAACATCAAATTCAGTCCTTGGTTCAGTTCTACCGGGGCACGAAATAACTTGCTAAAAGACTCGTTGTCGTAAACGATGGGTAATTCCTTTTTCTTGAGCATGGTCATTCTCATGTTCTTGTCTCCACCCAACATGTCAAACAATTCAGGACAAAATAAAATGGACAGGATTTTACCCCCCTCAGGAAATTTCATCAGGAAGCGATGAGCTGTTTTGTGGTACTCCAGGGTGACACTTTTATTGACACTTTCCAAAGCTTTAAGAAACACGACATTAAACCTGGAGGCTATGGTGCTCACCAAATGTTGACCACTAAAATAATAGCCTGGGGGAATGAACAAGTGATAGATAGACAACTTTTGATTTTTTGTGCCAGGGGTTTTCTTGTCATATTTGACATTGGTATCCATCCACTGTTGCATTTGCTCGTCATAAACTTCTACATCAAAAACATTTTGATTGGGAAGGACATTGAGGACTTGGGTCGGGTGAATGATTTCCACTAAAGCCACTTCCCAATGGGCTTCGTGATCTAACTGGATGGCCTGAGGTAATTTGGCCGTGTAACAGCACAACGTGTTGTGGGGAAACACCTCCATGGAACTGTCAGTGGGTAAGGTTAAGTAAATTTGGTTTTCGTGACTCATAATTCCAGAGTTCTGTGGCTGTCCGAGGGGTTACTGGACGTCAGAGGCGTGTCTCCGCCCAAAATGGGGTTCTGCTTGTGGTTGTTGGAGTGGTGACTGGCGCTGGCACTGGACACAAGGTTCCCGTGGTTCCCGTTCGAGGTGAATTTCAGGGAGGGATTAGGAAGCAGGTAACCGATGCAACTGCTCAATAAAATGGTCCACAATTGTTTGTCTCCTTGTTGCAAACTCAAATTAGCATTGGCTGCCCCGATGACACAATACACCACGAAGATTTTTACAGAAAAAGACGATTTGCGTTTTAGGCTCACGTTCTCCACACCACACCCACAAAGGTTGTTTTTGTAAATCTTGCACAGAAGAACTAGGTGAAGGAGTGGTCGACGTAGCTGCGTCTGTGTGAAAGGACATGATGGTCACTTCTTTTTATAGTCGATGACTTGCGAAGCGTCGATCCAAGAATCAAAACTGGGTGGATATCCTTTCCAACGTACTTTCACTTCTTTGACACGTCGTTTGCCCACTTTACAGGTTCTGCGTTCGAGAATGCTTTCGATGTCGTACATGTCGTCTTCTTTTTTGGTCACACGTTGTAACTCGGGCAAATAAAACGTTCCTTTGAGCACTTCTCCGTTCATGTCTTCCAATTTATAAACGGTTGGATGACGGCCATGCACTCGTCCAGTGACGCGAAACAATTCGGTCGTCCAGTTAGGTAAGTAACCTTTATCGAAAGTGCGTTTGGTTTTGCCAATGCGCACCCAATCTCCTACGGAAAACATTCCACTTTTCTCGGGGACAACCCTCGTCGGGGACGTACCGAACAGACGCTCAAACACCAGCACTTCGTTGTCGGGAGTCACTTCTTGCGGGGCACGTCCGATGCTTCGATGGTGAGATTGGTTGTACGCTTGCACCAGGTGCGGTAGGATGTCGATGTACTTCAGAGTGTGGTGATGCATAAAATATTTCCACATGCGTTCTTTCAAAGTGCGTTGAAAACGTTCCACGATGCTGGCTTTGGTTTCGGGATTCTCGGTGGTAAAACAATGAATGTCACGTTTCTTTTATTCTTTTTGGAAAGTTTGGTTCAGAAATTCGGTGCCTTTGTCCGTTTGCCATCGAAGAGGGTGACGACCGCTTTGTTTCAACACCCGTTGCAGGGCTCGCACGAACTCGCTGCTCGATTTGGAAGTCAAGGGCACGAGCCAGCCAAATTTGGAAAAGACGTCGATGACACAAAACAAATATTTGTAGCCACGATTGTAGCTGGCCAAATGAGAGACATCGGCTAAATCGGCTTGCCATTGATGATCGATGCCTTCCACTTGGGTGCGACTTCTGGCAAACTTGCGTCGAATGGGTTTGTGTAAAGTGTAGGTAGCTTGTTCTTGTAACCATCGTTGCACTTGAGGTAAACGGAGACTTTTTTCAGTCGAGTTTTGGCAGCACGATACAATTTTTGAACTCCTGCGTAACCTGCAGGATGCGAGGGATCGTAGTAAATGCTGGCTAAGACTTTTTCCATTTTTTTGTGTTTGTGTGTTAATAAGACACCCACTCTTGGAGGATTCTACTCTTTTTCTCTTGGGGTATTTTCTTGGATTGCAATGCTTTGCGTGTGCGACCGGCAATAGGTGTCGAGGAGGAGGATGTCTGAGCGGGGGATATCGGTTCTTGTTTCACTTCTGTCTTCACTTCTGTCTTCACTTTCTTTTTCTTTTGTGATGAAGAAGGGGTGGCCATCATCTTTTTAATCCATCCAATTCTGGAGGTAGGTGGTGTTGTTAACTTGCGTACTTTTTCTGGTGGAGTTTGAAACCCTTCTTCTTCTTCTCCTTTTTCTGTCTTGGTCACTGGTACTGGTACTGGTACTGGTGCTGGTGATGGTGCTGGACTTTTCATCAAGGTCTTAAATTCTTTCAGAGTGGGTAGAGCTGTTTCGTCTAAAGCTTTCTGGTGAAAGAGTTGCAGTCGTTGCAAGAGTTGACCGTACTTTTGCGATTTTTCTGTTTCGGACAAATCTTGGCGGTCCATCAAGGACTGCAATTCGTGTTGTAACTGGGACATTTCGCTCAAATGGGGATTGGGAGGTAAATTCGGGGTGCGTTGTTCTTGCCAACGATGGTATTCCATCCATCGTTTGTAAGGCACTAAAGCTAGTTTTCGTCCTTCCATGGAGTTGTCAAGGGTCGATTCTGAGATCTTGGGACTTCCGAGGGCCTTTTTATCTTGCTCCCACTAGTCCTTCCAACATGGTTCCCAAGACTCCTTTCAGTAAGGGACCTAACAAGAGGGGTAAAATGCCTCCACGTTGGACCAACATCTCGTTTTGACGAATGGGAATTTTCTTTTGAACCATTTGGCGAAGAACGTGACGATGTTTGCCTAAGCATTGTTTCTGGTGTTTGGACAAAGGGATCGTGCCTTTCAAGACGTTCAGGCAACATTCGCACACGGTATCGATGACCTCTTTGGAGGCTGATTGAATGAGTTTTTTTCGTAGAGGTGGAGAAGCTTTGGACAGGACAGATAACATGTCCCCATGTTTGACTAAACGAGGAGGCAGTCCTATCCTTTTCTTTCCTTGGGGATGTTTAGAAGAGGGATGTTTTCTGGAGGGTGACATCCTTGAGTCTTCAGGAGCACCAAAAAACACTGATACCCTACTTGGCCACACACCTTTTTTATACTGGAACGCGTCGCCACTGATTGTCTTTACGTCGTATCAATTTGAGGACAGGCATGACACGTCGTGGAGGGGTACGCAACGGACTAAATCGAGCCAGTTCTTGCTTGGACAAATCCAGTAAACTTTGTAACATGCCCGATCTTTCTTGAACTTTGATTTTGGGAGGAGGTATTTTGTGAGCAGCAGCCACTGCCACTAAATTGGAGGGTCCGGTCACTGAGGAAGTTCTTTTTGGGGTCATTAACGGAGAAGTTCTTGGTGTGATCAACGTTTCCAAGTACTCTTCAGTTCTTGGTGTCATTAATGGAGAAGTGGATGAACGTGAGGCTGCCGGAGACGCAGTCACTGCCGTGGCAGGTCGTGGTTTGCGAGTGTAAAGTGGCGTCCTGACCGAAGTGCCTCTCTTGCGACTAGTTTTCTTCTGTGGACTTTTCTTTTTCTGGGGACTTTTTCTCTGTTTCTTTTTCCGGGGTGGTGTCTGGTCAGAAGAGGATCCCGCCACTGGAGAAGTTCTTCTTCTCCTTGGGAACCTGGTCTTTTTATTTTTCTTCTTGGGGCTTCGTTGGACTTTTGTCTTGGGGATAACTTTGGGGGCATTAGGGTCCCATCTTAAGAGTGAGCGAATGATGACCCCTCCTAGAGTACCACTCCCTCCAGGTTTCAAAATGATTTGTTTTTTGGTTTGAGTGTCGATGCGGGGATCGGCCAGTTGGACCAAAGCGACTTTGTTTCGATCGAAAAAGCGTTTGGTTTGATGAGGAATCTGAATGATTCCTTGGAGTATTTGACGTGCCATCACCGTCAACCATCATAAGACTTCTTTGAGACTAGCTTCTAAGACACGAGCTCGTATTTGTGGATTTTTTTCCCGTCTGATGCCATAGAAGGCACGAATCAATTTGACGGGAAGATGCGACTGAAGGGACGTCATGTTCACACTGTGTGTGAGACACACGAAAAGGGTCTGAGGTTTTTATAGATTTTTTTATGTGGAGTGAAATTAAATCGAGGACGGAGACGTGTACAGGACAGGCCCTCCGTCTTGGCACCAGTGGTGAAACAAGTGGGTACGAAATCGCAAATCCTCGGGGGTTGTCGGTTTCAAATCGACGAGTAAATAGGCGTGTGGCATTTGAGTTGCATCGTCGTACGCCTGAGTCAGCCAAGGCGTTCCTAACTGTTTGACTAAGACTTGCACTTGCGATTTATTTCGAGGGCTTTTAAACAAGACCACGTAATGTGCATTGAGACTGATGGAGCGATGGGCTTTACTTTGTTGAAACAAATTTTGGGTGATGTAAACGGCACTGGCATTACGGTGATACCCTTTGCGCGTGAACCACAGTTTAATTTCTTCTTGGTCTTCTCCTAACATGTCGTCGAAAGCGACCAAATGGGTTAGACGGGAGTCAGAGACGATGCCGTCGTCTTCTTTAGGAATGCCTTCCACAAACACGATGGAATCGCCTTGACTTTCTCGCAAGAGGCTGTACGCCGATTGCCAGTCTTGGTAACACCACACGATCCGCTGAGGTGGCCAATCGATCAAATGATGTTTATATTCGATCAAACGTTTGACGAATTCGGTTTTGCCTGAACTGCTAGGTCCAGCAATGAGCATGTTAAAGGGATGGTGAAGATACAAAGCCTCCCAACTGGCACGATCTAAGTGTTCGTCGATGACTTTGACAGTAGAGGAAGAGGGAGCAGAGACAGCAGAGGTAGCCATAGTGTGAGGAATGTCACTTGTGACACGAAAACAAACAAGACAAGAGTTTATATACTTTTTTCAGAACACGTTTATTGAATGTTTTTAAACATGAATGCGAAAGACAAAAATACATAAAAGCCAAAGGCTTAAGTACAAGAATAAAAGGCACATGATAACCATTAACGTAAAATAAAAGCAAGTGTCTGTACAACAACATGTTTTGGGTAATGTTCTAACCAGTTCTATAGTAGGGGGTAAGGTCACACAAGTGTCCTCCCAAAAGGGTCTTTCAGGCCTGTCCACGACAGTCCCGTCCTGGGTGACGGGTTCTTCTGGCACCGTCACTAACACGGGTTGAAAAGTAATTTTTTTCCTTGAACAACTCTCGTGCATACTGGGCCACTTTTTGGGTCCAAGCCTCAAAATCCCATTCTTTCCAGGCACGGACATCTGTCCAATGGGGGTGTAAATCACAAGCTACACACACATCGTCATACACGTCTTGAGTAGCTAAAAGTTGACGAATCTTTTCTTCCCGTAGTGGTCGAGAAGTATCCAGATGAAAACGCAAGGCTTTGAGCAAAAGGAGTTTTTCGTGACCATTTAAGGCCATGGGGGGTGTGGTAAGTACTGTTCGTAAAGAGTCCACAAGGAATTGGCTGGTAAACGAAATCCCAGAAAACAAGTCACTAAGACACACACCACTTGTCGACCCCAATTGAATGGATACAGTTCTTGTAATAATCGATGGTAATGATCCACGGTTTGAATATGGTCATTGAGTTCCTTCCACGGAATCTGTTCAATCACTTGTGACATAAGCCGTGGCATGGATTCCTGTTTTTGTACTCTCTTTTTTTCGGAAGCAATACACGTGCATTCTACCCAGACATCTTCGTTCTCCAAAAGGAAATCTAGAATACTGTAACCTACAGTTCAAACTTCGATTAGAAGTTTTCTCTTCCACTAAGTAGATTCCACGTAACATATGTTGGTAATCCTTTAACTCGTCTTCCTCAATGCATTGCTCTAGGTGAATCACGAAGTAACCAAAATGATGAACATTTCGTTCATTCACTAACTCACTAACACGGTCTGACCACTGAAACAATTTCTGACGAATCAGTCCTCTTATACCATTCAGGTACCAGTGGTTAAAGATCTGGTGACGTAACGGATGCAATTGTTCTTTACGTTTGACTTGTATTTTGACCAGCTCTCGGTAAATCCTTTCTCTCAACTCCTCAGGCAAGCCCAAAATGTTCTCTTGTAAAGTATCCATAAGTATATACACTGTTTTTGGAATTCTTGGGTGGTGGCCAATAGCCTCGTTTACCTTTGTGCCTGATGTAATATCCACTCATAATCAGTCTTCTTATACTTTGAAACAGAACATAATTTAAAAACGGTTCAATAACTTTGCGTTTCACTTGTATTTTGATCATTTCTCTGTAAATGCGTTCTCTCAACTCCACAGGCAAAGCACGAATGTTCTCTAGCAAAGTATCCATGAATAGGTCATACTAAATCCTCTTTGGTCTGACACAAGAAATGTACTCTTTGCACAAACATATTTTTACTTCAGTGTCGAATTTAAATCGTTTAGTCACTAATTTACACATTACAATTCGTTCAGAAGTTTCCTCTTTCACTAAGTTGACATTGTGTTCAAGATGTTGGTAATTCGTTAACTCTTCCTCTGGAATTCGATGCAGTAAGTTTACAATGATGTAGTAGATAGAATCGTCCATAACAAACCAATCCTTTTTAAAACTAGGGGATCGTTGATCAATGTCTGTCCAATGGAACACTTTCAATTGAATCAATCCTTGTATAGCCTTCAGGTACCAGTGCTTCAAACACCGGTGACGTAACGGATGCAATTGTTCTTTACGTTTCACTTGTATTTTGACCAGCTCTCGGTAACTGCGTACTCTCAACTCCACAGGCAAAGCACGAATGTTCTCTTGTAAAGTATCCATGAACAGATTATGGTAAGTTACTTCAATGTCTCGGTCCCACTAAGTGTAAGTAATGACTGTCACGGAATGGTGTAAATGTTGTTAATTAAACACATGTACTCGGGTTTCGTTTCTTTTTCTCTGTACAACGATACCCGAGGGTGATTATAATATGGTCTATGTATTTCGAAATCGTGAGTACGATTCGTCCTGTGCCACACGTGCAAGGTGCCTTTGATAAAGAATAACGAAAATTCTAAAGGTATAAATACGTTACTAAATGTAAAGGACCTTTACAATACTAATGGTTTTGTCAGCAAGCGGCCTGCTAAAAGGATTCGCACAACTCCAGCTGTAGGGGTAGGTAATGTTTTGGGTTTTAAGTGATAACTAGTGTATTACCATATTTGCCTTTGCATGTTTGTTACAGTTTTCTTTACATACCATAATGCGTGCATTTTTTATTCTTGTTGCGACGTAGATTTGTATTGGGAATGTAAAGTTACATTTTTTTTTAAAAAAAAGTTGTTTACTATTGTCTTATTAAACAGGGTTAGGTTTACTATTGAACCTCTGTTTTGTAATTGCCATTATAATATACTCTTTTTAACTTACCATGTATAACGTCCTTACGTTATGTCTGTATCAAGTTTAGTACACTGTATCGAGTATATTTTCAGCAGAGTGAGTGTTTTGATGGTAGGAATATCCCGGGTGTCCGGTGTTGTCAGAGTGTAGAAACGTCCGTGTGTCCGGAGCGTTTAAGGTGCCGGAGCGTCTAATGTCTAGCGTCCGGAGTGTCCAGAGGGACTAAGGTGACCCAGCTGTAGAGCCGTCAAAGGACCAGGGGGTCCGGAGGGTCTAATATTTCAAGTGTCCGGAGGGTCTAATATTTCAAGTGATCATAGTATTCCGAGGGTCCGGAGTCTATATTGGTTGTGAAATTGATTCGGACGAGCTGTGGAGCGGATATGGTGCACGGGTGACGGAGTGCATCTCCACACATGTATTTTTAGCTGTATGCTAATTTTGGGTTAGTAAGACCCAGTGTATTATTCAGGACTGGAAGGATAGATTGTATATCCGTTCTTGTTTAGTGACATAATTTCGCTACCTGAGCGAATACATTTTTTACTATGTGTAAAGACTTACATTGTTTACTATTTGAGTGAACTATATTCATCTTTCCATTATTGAATCATTTGTGAAATCATTTATCCTGTGTTTAGGGTTACTGACCTAAATTTATTTGTATATTTTTTTCATCTTTGAAACTGTGCGTTTTTTGTTAAATAGATCGAATATTTGGATTATAAATACGCACACATCTTCATAATCCACTACTCATATAAATCGCCATATTAAACCATATATCTGTGTCGTCAAAACGTGTTCTGTTGTTAATCCGAGATATCCCACCCGGTTATCTTGTTACAATGACAATTCGGTGACCATCGAGCATGTTCTACGTAGGCCGAATCTTGCGGTTCCCAGTAATGAAGTGACACACCGCAACTGAAGCACTTGACTTTTTCTCCTTCGCCCAAGTAGAAAAATCCGGCTCTGGCTAATTCTTCGGGGGTCGGTCCTCCCAGATACTTAGGCCATTTTCCTTTGAACGATTGAAGACGATTTTCAAAGTCGTAGTATTCCGACAAACGCACAGGAAACGAATATTCGTCTTTCACAGGTTCGTTTCGATGAGGGTTGGGTGACATGGACAGGAGTTTGCTCAGAGCTGGATGACATCCGTAGGGGGGTAGACGTGAAGGTGAACATTCCGCTTTAAAACGAAACCCAGTAAAATGTCCAAGAGGACGAGCGTCATCACTTTCGCATCCCTCAGATTTGACACGCACAGCATCCCTTTCCATAATAGGGGTAGTGACACTAAAGTTCCCATGATGCTTTACGGAATCGCTAAGGTCACAACGTTCAGCATCGTACCCATCGCAAGGCTCACAATCGCATTCCACTTCAGAAGCCTCACACTTGAATTGTACCTTTCTAAACAACTTTTTTTGTGTTTCTCTGAAAGTATTCATCTTGTTCGCTTGGTCTTGGTAGTCCCAATGAACTATCGATCTTGCCTAGGGTTCCTTTTTATATACAGATCAATACCGACGTGTCCATGCGGTAAGGTGAAATGATTGGGAAGTCGCACTCGCTTCTGGTACACGATTTGATAGACTTTTTCCAAGGGTCGACTGACGATGTGGTGAGTGGGTAAACGTACAATCTTGTTCGGTTAATAAGTGGTCACTTTAAAGTTTCCATCCTCTCCCGATTGCAAAGCTTCTTTCAATACCCCAAAGTTGACCACACGACTGGTACGATAATTCAGAGTCAGTCATTTCACTTTGCACGTCGTGTGCACTTCTCCTTGTTTGTCCCGGTATTCGTAGCCGTAATTTTTAGGACCGCCACTGACGAAACTTAGAATCTTGTCGTCGGGATGCTCGTCTGTCCAGGCTCCTAAACGGTCTCCTTCGATGTCAGGGTGCTGTTGACTCGGGTGATGGATGTAAATGCAACTGTCCGTGTCAAAGTACAGGACGCGTTCTCCTAACAGTTCTAAAGCTTCGTACAATTTTAAGCGAGCATGAGCTGTCACGTAAGCCGCAATGATGACATTTCCAAAAGGGTCGTTTTGTACAAAGTCCAGATCTTCTTCGTAATTGACCAAGATCAAATCCTCACGAACGACGTCCACGTGTTTCATGTATTTGGTTTTGTCGTGAATCATCTGGAAGTAGCGGGAAGGTTCTGTCAAATATTCCGTCTTGGGTAAACACGGTCGTTGTGCCATTTTACCCCACAAGCAATTTAACATCACTTTGGCAAACGATCGCCTGCCTTCGTTTTTCTCGATGTGGTCTAAAGTGATGCCTTCTTGTTCATAGTATTTCTCTTTGAATTGTATTTGGTCTTCTGGAGTGTGACACCAGGAAGGATAGCCGCTGGCGTCTTGTTTCAGTTTCAAAAAGGCATCCACGTAGTCAGCGAAAATGCCTTTCTGCGTGGGATCACCCTTGTGGTAGTGTTGTGTCTTGGGAAAGTGGCAAATTTCGTACACTTCTAACACTTGGTATCCCATGTCCAGAGCTTTGAACAATTCTACGCTGACCCAGGTTCCCGTCAAGGCACTTTCTTCCTGGGTGTGCTGACAAGGTTGGTCTTGGTTGCACGTTTCGACACAAGTACGGCACAATGGAAACATCAGTTTGCCTTGACAATGGTGAGGTAACACGGGATGGTACAAGTCCGTGGGCGGCAAAACTTTACACTTGATCAAGCCTTCGTATTGTCGAATGTTTTTCAGGTCGATGTGTTCCGTTAACAATTGCGGGTGCCCTACAGGAAAGCGACAATATTTGCACACGTAGGGATACAGCGAACACACGTCCAAGTATTTGATTTCTTCTCCTTTCTCTTCGTCGGCTTGGTACAGCAAACAGGTGGCATTGGTCCTTCCTCCGTACAAACTATCCCTCGGGTTCAGTGGGTCCATGAACTGGTAACTTTCCACGAGGCGTTTAAACTCGGGATCGGTTTTCATACGGTGATCGTACTCGTGTTCCCACATTTCCACCACTTGGTATCCTTGCTGTTCTAACTTTAGGCGTCGCTGACAAGTGTCCTGGTACAAGTCTTCCATGGTTCGTTTTAAAAACTGATTTTTAGTGCCACGGTCAGTGTAACAGATGGGACATCGGTGAATTAAGCAACCGTTAAACTCGTACACGATCTTGGGGTTTTCTAAGTCCCAGCCATCGACCGAATACGTTCCGATGGTCTTTTCACCCTCTCCGTTGCGAGCATGCTATACTGCCTTTCCCCTGGAGGAATTACAGTTAGCATAACCCCGAGTTCTCCAGCATCCAAGACACAAGACAACACAATGTGTTTAGATACTGTTTTTATTCGTAGGCGAGAACTCTCTTGAAATTAGGTGAGGTAAAAAGCTGTAATAAATGGAAACACAACCATTACAAAACATGAAATTACTACATCAACATATATTGAAAGTAAAGGCTTTCTTATGTCTTTCCATCCTTTTAAATTTACTAACGAAATAATGTCCAGTATGTGCTTCCATACTTTGAAATTCAATAAGGTACATTTCCGTTAATATTTCTACCGTAGCTTAACAAAGATTGTTACTAAGGGGGTTTAAATGATGACACAAAAGGAATGTTTATGAGATGAATCTCACACAAATAAAGAGTATCGTATGCACTCGCAAACCACGTGGCATTGCGTATAGTTATCTATCCCTATGTCGTAACTTATTGTCATTTTCAATTAACATCCATATCCGAAATTAAATATACGAGGCATTAACAATAATTCATAAATTTACTCACACTGTGGTGGGCTTCAGATTCAACGAAAAGAGCCGTGAAGGCACGTTCACATTCCTGCCTGGACGTATTACAAACGAAAAATAGGAAACTGATATTTATGAAGAAGAGTTAAAAAAGGGAGACAAATCTAAAGAACTACTGTGGCTGTTCCAACGGTAACAGCACACTCCCCGCCTGATATCTACCAGATATCACTATAAAGAAATATTCACATGTGCACTGTAAGTGTAAAGTTCCTCTTTAGTCTCAACATCAGTGTTAGAGGAAACAAAATCTATGTGATGGCTTAAGGTCATTTCAAATCACATATAACAGGAAGGCGTAAATCATTTCACGGTAGACTCCTCCGTTAACAACAGAATCATCTCGGTAATTGGTCTCGTGTAGGTTGTCGGCTTGCCTTCTCTTATAACACGAACCTCAGCTTTACGAACTCTGTCATCTCCACCTGGAATCGTATTCACAATCACGCCTATAGGCCATTCATTCCTACAAACGGTCTTGTCCTTTAAGAGTACAATGTCTCCTTGTTTAATGTTAATCCGATCGATCTGCCACTTCCGTCTTTTTTGCAATGTTTGGAGATATTCACGCATCCAACGGTTCCAGAATATATCAGCCAGAGTTTGTACACGTTTCCATTGCGTCTTGTATAAATCCTTCATTTCGAACGGTCCAAAGGGTTCTGTAATGGTGTCTATTTTCTGAGTAAGAAGCACTGAAGGACTTAGTAACACTGGAGACTCTGGGTCGGATGAAACAGGCACGATAGGACGGGCGTTAACAATAGCACAAACTTCAGCCATAAAGGTGATTAGTACTTCATTTGTAAGGTTTTTGGATTCCACTTCAGTCATCATAGAGTATAGAATTCGACGGGTGATTCCGATCATGCGCTCCACTCTATTGCTGACATATACGTAGAATCTTCTCGTTTGGCTGTGTATGTATCCTAGAACAACCTTGCTATCGGTGTAAAACCGGACTGGATCCATTATAATGTCTAAGTGATCAAATATAGTCTCAGAAATTTCCACAGTCAGTACTGCTGCACAGAGTTCAAGACGAGGAATAGTGTGTCCATGCATAGGAGCGACTTTAGCTTTGCCTTGAACAAAACCAATTTGTTGACTACCATTGGCGATTGTAGTCTTGAGGTAAGCTACTGCGGCGAGAGCTTTTTCAGAGGCATCTGAAAATATGTGTAACTCGTTTTTTACAGCAGTACCGAGAGACATAGACAATATGTGCGTGGAATTCTCACATGTTCAAGGAGTTGTAACGAATCTCTCCAATCCTCCCATTCTGATTGATGTTCAACAGGTAGAGCTTCATCCCAATCCGTAGTTCCTGACACAAGATTTCTGAGAAAAATCTTCCCTTGAATAGTAACAGGGGCAACAAAACCTATAGGATCAAACAGGCTGTTAACAGTCGACAGAATTCCTCGCCGTGTATAAGGTTTCTCTTCAGATGACACTTGAAATGTGAATGAATCTGATTTAAGATCCCAGGTCAGGCCTAGACTGCGCTGTAAGGGTAGTGTTTCTTCACTTAAGTCGAGATCCTTCAGGTCCTTAGCCAGATCATTGGAAGGAAAGGCATTCATCACCTCATCACTGTTTGAAGCAATCTTGTGCAAACGTAGGTTGCCTTCAACGTTAAGAGCTCGCTGTGTTCTTTTCATTAGGTCAATAGCTTGTGTACATGTAGGGAGTGATGTAAGTCCATCATCCACATAGAAATTCCGTTGAACAAACTCTTTAACGTCAACTCCAAAGACCTTTTCACTGTTTTGCGCCGTTCTCCTCAGTCCATAAGTCGCAACTGCAGGAGATGGACTATTACCAAAGACGTGTACACACATTCTATACTCAACCAGATCTTCGTCCAGATTATTGTTATGATACCAAAAGAATCTTAGAAAATTTCTATGATCCTCTCTGACTAAGAAACAATGAAACATCTGTTGAATATCAGCTGTGATAGCAATTGGTTCCTTCCGAAAACGAAGAAGAATACCCAAAAGGTTGTTAGTCATATCCGGCCCTGACAGTAAAACATTGTTCAATGAAACACCGTCGTATTTGGCAGAGGAGTCAAATACGCCTCTTATCTGATCCGGTTTCTTCGGATGATAGACACCGAAGATAGGTAAGTACCAGCACTCCTCGTTGTCTTTTAAAGGTGGGGCTAACTCCGCATGTCCACTATCAAAGATTCTTTGCATGAAGGTCACAAAATGTTGTTTTTTGACCGGATTTTTACGAAGACTAATGTCTAATGTCTTAGCCCGTTTAATGGCTTGCGGTCTATTGTTCGGTAGTCTTTGTCTTGGTGTACGGAAAGGAAGGGGTGCAACCCAGTTTCCCTGTGGGTCTTTGTAGAACCCGTCGTCCATTATCCTAAGAAATTCTTTGTCCTCTATTGACATCCCAACTTTATCATCATTTCTTGTTCTCTCGAAAACAGAGGCACCAAGGTCACCTTCTGCATCCGCGAATGATGAAAAATACGATTTTATATCGTCGTCTGTGCATACACTCCTGGTGTGGTTTTCCTTTACCTTGAAACCATTAGGGCATGGTCTGAAGATAGACGTACGTCCTTTTCCTAACAGGTAAGTTTTATTGACATTAACGAAATCGGGTTTATGTACTTTACCAGGACAAGCTTCTCCTATTATTACCCATCCGAGGCTAAGTCTCTGGGCATAGGGAGAGTTCCGTGGACCGATGCGCTGTTCATGAACGTGATGTGCTTCAGTCAAGTCTCTACCAATCAGTAGTAGTATAGACGAGTCACCATCTAATGGTTGGATGTGTCTCGCAATATCATTGAGATGAGGGTGGTGTTCCGCTACTTCTGGAGTGGGAATTTCTTCTCTAATGTCTGGTATCTGGTTACATTCAATTAACGTCGGAAGTTCCAACCTTGCACTTCCATCTAGTGCCTCTACAATGTATCCACTTGCTCTTCTACCATAAGTCACTACACAACCGGTGCACGAAGAAAGCGTGTATTCCACCTGTTCATCTTGTATGTCAAAAAGATTAAAAAAGTCTGACTTGGCTAATGACCTGTTGCTTTGATCATCTAGGATAGCATACATCTTTGTGGCTTTTGATGGATGGCCATCTGGATATACTCTCACAAGGACAGTTTTAGCACAAGATTTACCAATAAACCTTTCGCCACAAATTTGTGTACACTTAGATGTTACTCGTAAGGGTGAGGAATCTGAAATATCCTTCTTCTCCCCGCCATGACCTATTGCGGGTGGTTGAGATATAAGCTTCTCTGCTACAGCAGCGGTGACATGCAAAGCTGTGGGATGACGATCACTGCCACAATCCGTGCACTGTATTACTTCTTTGCATGCACGTATCATATGCCTTGTTGATTCACAACATCTAAAACATATGCCGTACTCTTTTAGAAGTTTCTTACGTTCTTCTAAAGGTTTGACTTTGAAACCTCTGCACTTGTTCAGAGAGTGGTTTGTTTTGTGTAATGGACATCGTTTGTCTGGTTCAACATCATTCACATCTGAATGTCGCGATACCTGTGTTTTCTTTGTCGAGATAATAGGTCTATTACTGGTGTTCCTAAGAGGGGTAGTCTCCTTCTTAGTAGGTGTGTTGGTGTTGGCCTCATATGTGAATCCGGGGTCATTCTTCACTTTGCTAATCTCACGGATAAATTCAGCAAAGAAGGAAAACGGTGGGAAAGAAACGTCATGGTGTTTCTTGTAATTCACTGCTTGTGTAGTCCACTTTTCTTGTATACCATAAGGAAGTTTGTTCACTATGGGAAGTACACCAGAAGACGAGTCATAATAGCTCAAAAGTGACTGGTATTTTTTATCTTCCTTGGCAGACTCTATTTCAGAAAGAATATCTGAAAGCTCATAGAGTTTCTTATTGTCCTTATTAGTCAGCTTCGGAAAGTTAGCTAATTTAGTTTTTAAGGCTGCCTCAACCATTTCTGGACAACCATACCTCTCATCCAGACGCTCCCAGATTCTTTGTAGTCCTCTAGAAGGGTTGTTCACGTTTGATGCTCTAATGCTAAGTGCATGTTTTGAGGACTCAGGACCTAACCATTTTACTAATAAGTCTATTTCTTCATTAGTGGTAACCTGTAATTCTCTCATAACACTGAGAAAACAAGCTTTCCAAACGGCATAAAATTCTGGTCGATCATTGTAGTTTGAGAGACGTGAAAGGAGCAAATCTTTCTTCAGAAGAAAACGAGTCAGTTCCATACTGATAGAGTGACTACTACATTCCTGTGGTTGAAATGCTGCTGGAGTATAATCGACTTGTCCAATATTGGGGTGGTAGGTAGGTGCATCAGCATTCAACATAGTGGGTGGAAATGTAGGTAAAGAAGCGTTCTTATGCATCCCTGATTCGTGTAGTTGGTCCAAGTTTAAGCTTACACTAGATACACATCCTTGATCATAACGGTTGACACGGCGACAGGTCTGAATCACAGGCTGCGGTGTCGGTACGAAATTCGGGTACACAAGTGGTGCAGGTATGAAATCGACACTGTGGTGTACGCCTTGTTTAACATCACACTTGATGTTCGTATTGTCCTTATCGAAGTCAGGCGCGACATTATTATTTTCTGGCAGTTCTGTTTGTTGATTAACATAGTGTTTAACACGTTCCATGGGGTCCAGAGAACGAGATATATCAAATTCACTTAGATTGGAGTCACCACGGTCCTCACCAACCGACTGTAAAGCTTCTACTTCAGCTTCAGCTGCTGCAGCTTCCTTCTGATGTGCTAGAAGCTCCAGGTCAGCCTCCAGTTCTGCTTTCTTACGTACAGCTATCGCTTTAGACAACTTTTCTTGTTCGTCAAGAAGTGCTTGTTGTTTACGTATCCCTGCTTCTTTCTCGGCGAATTCCACTCGTGCACGTGCGGCGTCAGCTTTTGCACGTTTTCTAGCAAGCACGGAACTGATGTTGGATACAGTCGAACCATTAGATTTAGATTTTGCTGTGTGTATAGAGGAGTTAGAATGAGGTGGCCCAGATTCCAGCGCATGTTGTTTGAAGGTGTGAAGTCGTCTTAAGGTATTTTCGACTGTTAATTTATATGCTTGCACTGACGTAACATGTGTTTCCAACTCTTTAAGGCTCTCCTGTATGCTTGTTTTTGACAGAAAATCAAGGTATTCTGCGGACAGAGTACAATATTTGTCATAGCACTTGATTAGATCATTTTCTATTTTGCGTAAAGAATTTATATCACTGGGACGATCAATGAATATTGACAAAACATCTTCAACGTTTTTCCAAGCTTTCTCTAGTTTGACATTATACTCTCCTCGGGCCGTCTCGTACATTTCCATGCCTTTGACAGTTAATGTTCTGATTCGCCGTTCAGTAGGCTGCGATGAAACTGCTTCAAGGTCCACATATTTTGAATCAATTGGATCCATTTGCACAGATGACAGAACTTCACTACATGGAAAAAATGGAATCTGTTAGATGTCAGAAGGCTATGTGACAAGAAGTTGATGAAACAAATGACAATTGTTTCCAAACGGGTTGAGTTCTGTAGAATATGTTGTAAACGTGTTATGTAGCTTTGATTGAATCACTGTTTCTTTCACATTAAACAGACTAATAGACTAGCAAATTTGAATTAGTTCTTCTCATAATTCAAATTCTTGGTGACCATAGGTAAACGGTTGTACTGATCAGATCCTAGTTCTGTAGTGTGAGTGAATTTTAATCCTTGAATTAAAAGGAAGGTGTGCTCATTTAGCTTTCTCAACACATGAGAATATACTGTATAGGCGGCGACCAAATGTCAGTGTCACGTGACTGTTGACGATTGTCCTGTGCCTGTAGTAATTCTCCACATGTGTGTAAATAGAAGGCGTAGCTATCCAGCGGTCTTGATGAACCAGGCAGCTGTATCTCTATCCCTACGAAGAATTTTCCATGAAGTTGCTGATCACAGTCTTTTTACTATACTGCCTTTCCCCTGGAGGAATTACAGTTAGCATAACCCCGAGTTCTCCAGCATCCAAGACACAAGACAACACAATGTGTTTAAATACTGTTTTTATTCGTAGGCGAGAACTCTCTTGAAATTAGGTGAGGTAAAAAGCTGTAATAAATGGAAACACAACCATTACAAAACATGAAATTACTACATCAACATATATTGAAAGTAAAGGCTTTCTTATGTCTTTCCATCCTTTTAAATTTACTAACGAAATAATGTCCAGTATGTGCTTCCATACTTTGAAATTCAATAAGGTACATTTCCGTTAATATTTCTACCGTAGCTTAACAAAGATTGTTACTAAGGGGGTTTAAATGATGACACAAAAGGAATGTTTATGAGATGAATCTCACACAAATAAAGAGTATCGTATGCACTCGCAAACCACGTGGCATTGCGTATAGTTATCTATCCCTATGTCGTAACTTATTGTCATTTTCAATTAACATCCATATCCGAAATTAAATATACGAGGCATTAACAATAATTCATAAATTTACTCACACTGTGGTGGGCTTCAGATTCAACGAAAAGAGCTGTGAAGGCACGTTCACATTCCTGCCTGGACGTATTACAAACGAAAAATAGGAAACTGATATTTATGAAGAAGAGTTAAAAAAGGGAGACAAATCTAAAGAACTACTGTGGCTGTTCCAACGGTAACAGCACACATGCTGAATCCACTTGTCTTCCTTGTCGCACAAGTAATGTAACCAACGTTGGCCTTTGACCGAGTATTGACGTTTGACATAGTGGGTCGTTTGAGGGCTGATGACAGCCATGGTGTTTTCAGGCATGAATCGTTGTCGATACACTAAGGAACACGCTTTGGCAATGGTGCAAGCTTCTTTCAAAGGATCGACCCCTCCGTGTTCCATGAACAGTTCTCGAAATTTTCCACAGCAACGCCGTAAAATGTCCACGTCGGAAGGACAATACTTTAACATTTCTTCCTGAAAGTCGAAAGGGACCGAGGCGTGAGCCTGGTACCAAGCGTAGAAAGCTTCTCGTTGTCCGGTACGCATGTTGTCGGGGTCGTAATAGTGAGCCTTAGGTAAATGGGGTAGAACGGCGTGTTGATTGGCTTCCGTATTGAAAAAGTGTGGAAAGTACCCTTTAGCCATTTCTGTCATTCCAAACGTTTTAGGCATTCGACTCAAAGGCATGGCCAAATAGCTCATCGAATCTTTAAACTGTACTTGTCCCACTTGCATGAAAATGATTTGGGCTCCGTTCAAAGTCACTTTAGGACGCTCGGTGCCTTGTTCCGTATAGTATCTCAAAAGAAACTGTCCATCGTATCCGGAAAAATTGTGAGCCATCACCGTGGCATGACGATGACAATCTCCGTAACGTTCGATGTCCTCTTGGCTCCACGTCTTGTCGATGGGGTCTAAGACCCATTGGGCAAAATCGGCCAACGTGTTAGGTCCCCGAAAGATTTTTTCACGCCCTCCGGGAATCTTGCTGCAGTGAGGGCAATGACTGAAAATAAGTTCTTGAATGCACTTCTCGCACGCTCGATGAGCCACGTAGAAATTAGGAACGTGAATGGCAGTCTCTTGCATGCATTCGAAATCGAAAAAGATGAAATTGCATTTCTTCTTGTGACCGTCCTCTTTCTCTGGTGGGTGGTGGTATTTTTGCACGTAACATTGGTGTTCCAAGTCCACGATGTGGTGACAAATGTGACATTTTTTCTTTCCTCGACATACGTGTGCCTTGGCATTATTGGTAAGTATGCCTTGTCCACAGTTAGGGCACAATCTCAGCAGTTGACAAGCACATTTTTTCTGTGAACCTTGCGTCTTAAAATGTTGTTGGTAACAGGTAGGGCTGACAAACGTGCGCAGACAAGTTGAACAAGGCACTGGTTCTTCGCTCAGACAGGGTGGAGAGGCCAAACATCCTGAGCATTTCCATCCACAATGCTTGTGTTGCTCTCGATTATTATAACCATAATCACATTTCTCACAGTAATAACCGTATCTCAGGAATCCAGTGATACTGGTAATGGTATCCAAATGTTCATCGTGATAATAGACATGAATGTATTTTCCGTCCTTAAAATCTTGGCCTCGAAACAACAGAGGTCCGCGCATTTCTTGAGGGTGCACTTTCAAGGTATATCGTGGAGCTAGGGCATCTTGCAATTTTTGCATCTCAGGAATGCCACAGGGTCTGTCTTTGGACAGTCCGGCTTGTTGTAACAGGAGTTCTGCTTCATTTCGTTGTTTGGCTCGGTCGGATCGTTGAATAGTTTTCCAGGTTCTTTTCCATTCTACCGTGTCGTTCTTGTTGGCATAGGTTCGTCCCACCACGACGGCACGGGCTAAACACATCTGGTCTTGAGGGTTGTTAATTCGGACGAGACTTGTTTTGGTGTTGCGAAGGTCGTCCACAAATAACATCTTTTTGCGTCCAGTCCCTTGAGGAGGAGAGACGTGGGTCATGTCCAGTGTGGCTTTACCATCGGTGTTGTCAAACTGATCATTAGATTGTTGGACGTGTTGAATGTTGTCCATGACTTTGGAAGCGGTCAATTCTGCAGGGGTGCTAAACTCGATCCAAACAGGGGATTTCAAACCGTCGTGTTGTATGGAAAGTCTCAAGCGATCGTCTTCTTTGGGTTGACATTGTCGCTTGAGTGCGGTGAGCAAAGAATCCCACACCCCAGTTATAAACACTTCTGCTTTCTCTAACGGCACTTCAGCCTTGAAATCTTTAAACTGCACTGTGTATTTGTAAGCCGTGGTTCTAAATTTTCTAGAGGAGCGCTTTTCCGTCTCTCGAATGGAATAGTATTTTTCAGGGTGGACTAAGGGTGGTGAACTTGGTTTAGAGGGTTCGGATTCTGGTTCACTCATGTCCTCTTCAAAATCACTGGCATGAATTTGTGCCAAGATTTGAGCCCTGGTACGAGGCGATAGATCATGTTTCTGCCTCTTACTTTCTTCTTCTTCTTTCTTCTCAAATGAATAGGATCGTTTCATCTTGAGTGCAAAACGACAAATGACTCAAGTTTAAACACCATAGACTAATTTATAGTCATGGCAGACCAGCGTATATAAAAGGGTGTGTCTTGTCCTTTCACTATTCATTTCACTCTCAAGCCGAGCACAACAATGGAAGAGACTAGCCAAATCAAACGTTTCGTCAGAGCTTTGCGAGGGGTCATTAGAAAATTCTCTTCAGACCAGCCCACGGACTACTCTCCTTCCTTTCGAGATAAAAGTCAAGATACTTGCCATATCTGTCAGAAGAAAAGGCATTGGTCTTCAGAGTGTCCAGACCGTCAAAAAAAAAAAAAAAAAAAAAAAAACAGGGGCTAAAAAAGACAAAAGTCAAGATACCTATTATTATTGTCATGAAAAAGGACATTGGTCTCCAGATTGCCCAAAAAAGAAACAAGAGGAGTCAGAAGAAAAGAGGAATTCTTCAGAAGAAGAGAGGGATTCTTCAGAGGAAGAGAGGGATACTTCAGAGGAAGAAGAGGAAGAAAGAAGACAATTATATTTACAAGAGGCAAAGAAACAGGAGAAGAAAAGAAGAAGGGAAGAAAATGAGGAAAAGACGGTGAAGAAAATCAAAAAACAGAGAGACTAAACAAGGAGAAAGAAGAAGTCAATGAACTGTTTAAAGTGTTGTGTTGTGAATTGTGAATTGGATTGTAACAATGGATAACAGAATAAATTAATTATATAAGGTAAGTGTCTTTGAGTTTTGATTTTAAAATAATAACGTACACTCACGCACTCATACAAAGACACGTAGTATAGTTGGTAAATTTTTTTTTTTTTTTTTTTTTTTAGAGTTATTGGCAAATTGAAAGGCTATCTCTTTTCGAGAGACGCGGGTGGCCCTGAAAAGGGCCTTTTTATTTTGGTGCAGGGGTGAGTTCAAGCAATCAACTTTAACTGCCTTAAGCCTTTGCCACGGCCAAGGCCTACTTCTGGACTGCGTAATGTTGATGATGATTGGGTTGAAATCACTAAGGGTGGTACGGTAGGCTTAGTCACAGGGTTAACGTGTTTAGCTCGGGAAGGTCGTATTCTCTTCGGTCGTAATAAAGAAGTCTGATACATTTGTTTCAGACTTCTTAACTCCGCTAAAATGTCCAACAGTACCGTGACCGTTTGATTTTCACCCTCTTGTTTCTTTGCTGCTACTTCTTCTTGCTGTTGTTGATGTTGTTTTTTTCTTACCTCTTCTTCTTGCTGCTGCTGTAGGAGAAAAGCTTGTTCCGCTTCCTTTTGTCGTTGTATAAATTTCTCCAATTCTTCTTTCTGTCTCTGTCTAAAATTCTCCACTTGCGGTAATGAAGAAGGTAACGAAGGTTCTGGAACAAATTCTTGCGAGGTAAGAAAATCCACAAAATCCCAATTCACCTCTTCTGAAAGTAAGTCCGGGTTCCCTTGGGCAGTCTCCCCTGCTGGTGCACCCCAATGGATCGTTTTCTGAGTTTCCGTCATGTTGAATCACTGTCGCATAGATTGACTGCACACAAGCGCTAGCGAATCTATATAGACCACGTGACGTCACAGACTGCTCTCTTCGGATTGGATGCGGGCTGACTGAATTTTGTAACGCGTGTTCGGATTAGTGAATGAACTCAATCCGTTTCAATACTTCCTCTACCTATAAATAAGCGCAGTTCACTGCATTGATTCACCTGTTCTCGTCGCTTCAAGATGTGGACCACAGTCGAATCATCCACCCTTGTGTCTTCCATGATGTTTAGGACGGACATGCTCATGTATGTCCGGTCCAAGTGGACCGTTGTCGACAAGTCAGACACCAGTCTGTGGATACGAAGAGTGTACGTAGAAAGACAAGGTTGCCACAAGAGGACACTGATTTATGGCCCTCGAGTAAGACGCAGCTTGAGGACAAGAAGATGCCGCAGATGCCCTTTATGTTAATGGATACATTAACATAAACCCAAAGGCCCTTTTCAGGGCCACCCATGTTTCTCGAAAAGAGAATGACTTTCAATTGCCTACCCCTTTTGTAAAAAAAAAATTTATTTTAAAAATTTAAAAAAAAAAAAAATTTAAAAAAAAATCCCATATTCAATTTCCCTTGACGCTAGACAGTCCCACGATTTTTTCTCCATGTTCAATTCCACTTGACGCTCAACAGTCCCACGATTTATTCCCATGTTAATTTCCCCTTGTCGCTCAACAGTCCCAAAATCTATTTCCCATGTTAATTTCCCTTGTCGCCAGAGTGTCCCACGATTTTTCTCCATGTCAATTTTCCATTGTCGCCAGAGTGTCCCAGGGGGTCCTGTAATGCTAATTCCCATTGTCGCTAGGGTATCCCCCTTCACTACTTTTAAGTGCTTCAGTTCCCGTGCTAATCACTCAACGGAATAAGCGCCGCTAATTTTGTTGTGTGTGAGTATTACTGCACGATTTCTGCCGGAAATATTATTTCCGGATAAATGATTCAGTAATTTAATGTAATTATCTTTGTGAGACGATTCTACGATAAACTTTTTGTCGTGATCGGGTTGATAATTATTAATAACAAATGTCATGTCAGGCCGCGTTAATTTATCACGAAAGAGTACAAGATCGTCATTTTTCGTGTCGGCGTCTGCTACAATTACTCGTGGAGCCATTGTTATTAATCCAGCAAATTTATCAAAGATAACACAATTACAGCTTGAAAAACATTGACGCATTAATCCGTGTAATTCATCAACAACAACAACGTCGGGAACGCGTCGTACGCGTATCAACGACTCCCATTGGACTATAACTCTTCTGGATTTAGTGAATATAATATCGCCAGTGATATCCGTATAAGATTCAAATCCGTAATCTGACTTTATCTTTTGTGTGAAGGTTTTTCGATACGATAAATACAAAGCAGATTTATCTACATCGATTGATGAAATTGTTGCAATTGATTTTCCCATTACACATGCTGATCTATCAATGCAGTCTCCGCTGATAATTTTACAACCTGGACCGGATTCATGTAACGGTAAAGCCGTATAATAATCGATTTATCGATTATAATTCCAGGACGGGTTTTGCTGCGATATTTGGCTGACATTAAATATTTTGTATAATCTGGATTTCGTTGATATTCCGGTAGCGTTTTTACAACAGCATCAATGGCGCTATAATTTCATCCTGCAAAATATTCTGTATTTGATCGCTGTAATCATTTTGGACTGTTATTTTCCCATTACCACGCGGGCAGACAAAAAAGAAGTACTCGCTATGAATATAAACGAGAGTTATCGCACTTGTCTTCAGGATGATCATGAAGATGATTCCAACCCTGACGACATTGACAAATTTTGCAAAAATGTCCTGGTTTTCTTTGTACTGTTAATCAGTTTTTTGATGCCGCAGTAACAGTAATCAGTTGATCGGGATCACCTGTTAACGTTGTTGATATTTTTTCAAGATCTTGTTGAGAAATTTCGCAAGAATATTCACTAAACATTTTATTGCTGCGGTTCGTGTTTAACCACGCGCGGTTGAATAAATGTCGGGCAGATTAAAAAATCTCGTGGAGATGTTATTTGGTTGGTAACTAATTGTGTGCAGACTGAATTTAGTTTGTTCGATTTTGTTCCAGCTAGTTTTATACTGTGTAATCCAGCTTGACGATCAATTTTCCAGCGCGGATTATCGTTTGATGCTCGATTTGTTAATTCTACTTGCTCATAAAGGCAATCACGGTCACAGTTGCACAATTTAGCAAAGTAATTAATTATTTCTTCGCGGTTGATTATTTCGTTCGATTCTGTTAATTTACCTTGTCTGTCAAATTTATTTTAGTGTTCTCGTTGTAATTTATAAAACAATCAATGTCGAACACAGGATATCTTGACCGAAATCGAGGTATTATTTCAGTAACAGATGTTTGACCGATAAATTTATCAGTGACGTGTTCAAAATCATCATCAGACGCGAAAACGTAGAATCTATTGAAATGTTGTACAATAATACCTGGTAAATAATACACGTTGTGAGAATTACTTCGAAGGGCCCGAATTGCTTCTTCTTTTGTTGATGTTGAAATCGATTTATCTAGCGTCGTTATTGAGAAAATATTGTAGTAATCACGCAACATTGAATAATTGCCCGAAGCGAGAATTTGAATATCTTCTTCGGTGTTATTCTCGAATAAGTTTTCCAAAATAAATTCTGGGTCATTTTCGAGACACGCATAATTATTTTTTGTCAATAAAAAATTTTTCTGAAATATATATAGCTTCTCCGCTGTTATTTTTTCTGTCATCTTTTTATTATACAACTAAAATATAACTCTAATTAAAAAAATTGAAATATGTTTTAAATAGTATAATTATATATATATATATATATATATATATATATATATATATATATATATATATATATATATATATATATATATATATATATATATATATATATATCATGAAGAAATGCGCCTGGTTACCGCTGCGATCATTTGAAAAATGTGGCCGCAGTTGTCGAGGTGAGTATTGCTGGTTTCATAATAATTTCATTCGGAAAGGTTATTACGGCCCTCGTCCTTGTAAAATCTTCCAGAAGGGAGCGCGAGGTCAATTTGAACTTTGTAGAGATAGCGGCGGAAATAATTATCGGGCAATCTGTTCTTATTACATAACAAGTCTCTTGAATATTTTGTCCGTATAAAATCTCCACCAACCATAGATGAGTTTATTGATAAAAACACCAAGATCACGTGACCGGTAATATTAATGACATTTGCCTAGCGACCTCAAATCATATCCATGATGTTGAATCTTCCTGAAAAACAATATTATAGGGATTTGGAAGATTCAACAAACATCATAGAAGGGTTATTTCGTTAATCTGAATATTGTTACTCATCCATGTGAAAAACAAATATCGTACAATGACCCATTTCGTCAATCTGATTTTAAAGCCGTGTGGGGAAACTAGCTGAAAAACAGTATTATTATAGGATTCTGCTAGTTTCCCCAATTATCATAGAAGGTCCAGTTTGTCGATATGAATATTTACTTTGTCACACATCGAAATGTGAAAAATTCAGATCGTCCGCAGCTATTGGTATTTCACGGAGATATTTTAAACCAAAATGAACAAGCGCGAAATGTTTACAAACAACATTGAGATCAGTGAAAGGACCCTTCTATGATTCTGTTTTCCTATAATAATATTGTTTTTGTGCCACTTGCACCATATCCGCGATGATGACAAAATAGTATTTTTTTACACTCAAATCAGTAATCTGACCCTTCTATGATGTTTGGCGAAAGTGGCTGTTTTCCTAAGTGGTCTGTTCACCCTCTCTGCTGCTAATATTTATCTTACTTCACAGTACACTATATTGCCATTTTAAAATACTAAACTGGAGTAAAGAATGTTAAATCAAGTGACTCGAGAGGTAGGAAATTGTAATGGTTAATCATATGTTTTATTTTTTTGAATAAAAGAACAACCATTTAATTGTCTTACTTCATTCTTTTGTGTTTAAAATTTGTTTTATAAAATTCGGTTCCTAAACTGAGTAATATTGTTCTAATTTATAGTCCCAAATCCCTACTATACCCATTACTGTAGTTAAAACATTAATTAATTTGACATAAAAGAAAACAAAAATATCATCTTTACTTCATCACATCTTTTACTTTGTATTCTTTGTAATATATGTCATCTTGTAAACAGCAAAGTCAATTATAAACCAAACTTTTGAAAAATATATTATCTTGATTGTCAACACTCATCTAACCGATCTTTGTCAACAACGACCAACGTGTGGGTTAAAGTTAGGCTGCGAACTAAAACGTCCTAGGCCTATTGTTGCATCTGTAAATGGAAGACTTAGACAAAATGTATAGGAGTCTTAAAATAGTATAGGTCATCATCACGAATGCCTTCATATGGCTATTTCGCAAGGTTAAAACATTTATTGGGAAAGAAAGAAGTACTTGAAAATCAAATATACTCCTTCAATCACTAGTAGTCTGGAATTATACACCTTCATTCGCTAGTATTATGACTGTTATGATATTTATTAACTGATGCACATGAAAAGAACACAATAATGAGTAATTACCGATAAATATTTTAAAACTTGCTTTAGGGACGTTAAAATAGTTGGCTTTGTTTAAACCCACTGGATTCCCTTCAAACAAAAATGCAGTCAAAGAGTGAATTGTTGGCTGGTTGGGTGTTGTATCTTGTGAAACTGTATTCCTTCTGAGTTTCAAATTCAATTAGCGAACATAATTGAGCGACCTCTTCTTATGTCTAAGTCCCACTTGTTATTCAATTGGTTTCCACAATCATTGATCTTCGAGATTGTCAGCAACCTTCGTATTGGCGTTATAAGCGTTAGTAAAGAACGGGTCCACTTTCAGATAAGGCCAAGCAAGATAATATGTGTGTTTCCGGATGCACTGGATTTAAAATTAGGGTACGCAGGTCTGTTTATATTTCCAAGTCCAATTTAGAGATAGCCTTGTCCTTAACAGATATAGGTTTAACTTCTCCATGTCCAACGATATATTATAGAAACGTAACACGGTCACGAAAATACTCACTTTTGGATAAATTAATTGTCAGATTTGCATTCGTGAATCTGTCAAAGAAATTCCGGATTGTCTCTAATTGATCTTTCCAGTTGTCGTAGTAGATAATGACACCACTGAAGTAAGCATCACAGTTGCCTAGAACAGATGTAATAAAGAAAATTAAACGTCCAAAAGTTATTGGAGACCCCTTCATCTCAAACGGCATCACTTTATATTGATAAAGTTCATATGGAGTCACGAATGCCGGAATTCCTTTTGCCCATTCCGCTAGTGGAAAACGTCAAAATCCTTTCAGAAGGTCAAATTTGGTGACATACTTTGCATTTTCATTTTATCGATGCAGTTATCGATTTTTGGCAATGGAAATGAATCCGTTTTAGTTAAAACTTTTCACCGTTTCGTAATGAGTGCACATGTGGTAAACATTATCTGGTTTTGGTACAAGTATACACGATGAACTCCAGTCAATGTTACTCAGTTCTATGAAATCGTTGTCGAGGAAATCTGAATTTCATTTTCAAAAACTCATCTTTGAGAAGGTTCATCCTGTACGGATGTCATTTCACAGGTGTGGAATCTAGACCTGCAACGTCGTGGTAGATTTTATTTGATCATGTAGTTACATCTGGAAAGAAGTGCTCAAATTCAAGTAACAGTTGTTTTAGGTTGTTCTTTTCTTGTTTCTGCAAATGTGAAAGATTTTGGTCCATATTATTGATAATGTCTGAATTCCGAAGAATATTTACTCCAAAGTCACTACAGTCCAATTACATTACATCACTTTAATCCTCAGTGTGTGGGACAGGTACAACTAATTTAATTGCATGATTAACCTGGCTCTCTATCCACATACACCCTAGGGATATTTATTTGGCAAAGTTGATTTTTGTTTCGCGTCCCAGGAGTATTGATGCTATAGTTTAAATCACTTACTTTATTTGTATCTGTGTAAGGACCATATGACTTAGCCTGAAGAGCATTCTGCGGTAAAGGAATGAGAGCCTAAACTCTATCACCAAGCTGAAAACTCCTTTGTTTTTATGCCATAACTTAATTTCATTTTTCCTGGAATAGAGTTCATATTAGTTCCTGCAACCTCACAAGCTATTGACAACTTATATTTAAAATTAGAAACATAATCGAAAAGATTAATTTCTGTATCTTCATTTGAAAGAAGTTTCTCTTTTAACAACTTCAATCGTCCAAGCACAGTAGGTAAAACCATTAATTCAAAGGGACTGAATCATAAAGATTATTGAATTGATTCCCTATCAGCAAACAACAGTAAATGCAAACCTTATTCCCAATCTTTTCCAGTATAAAATCAATCTGACGGAATCAACCTCTTTGCTTTCAGGGTGATAGGCAGAATACATGAGATGTTGGTGCCTAATTCATTCATAACTTGATGGAAAATTTCCAGACATAAAATGTGACCCTTGTCTTATGTTACGTGTTTAGGCTTTAATACACAGTAAGAAAAGAAAGAGTGAAAACAACACAAGCTTTGAAATTTTTTTACAAATAATGTATTTCCTTGGAAAAATACCAGGTAAAGATGAAAATATAAGAACTTACGGTTTTAAGAAATCAAATCCAGAAATAATCCAAAAATAATCCACGAATTAAATTTTAGAAGTCCTAGTAATGAACTGTTCTAATGAATTCAAGTTCGAGTCCCGACCAAAAAATCAAAAATTGAAGGCGATGATGTATTCTGTAATCTTTACAATACGTATGTGTCCACAGTTCTTTGCTGATTCACAAACAATTTTCGGTGTTTGAATTTCCGAATAAAAATTAAAGAAATATCTCTGTCCAAGAATTCGGTATGAGCACTCAAATATTTCCAGGAAAAAAACAACTTTTAGAATCGAGACTTTTTGAAGAAAAAAATATAACTCCAAACTAAGTGTGTAGAAGCCCGACTGACTAATTTAGCTATAAACAAAGGTTATACAGTAACTTGAGACGAAAAACAGATTCCCGGATGAGGATCACGTGATCACATTAAAGAATGGTTTAGAAAGTATCTACACGTCTATGGTGACGTATTCCAGAACATCCAGGATTTCATTATTATCATTCACACATTAAAATAGAATTAAAAAAAGAAGTTGTTTACTTGATTCTCAATCAAGTCCAGGAACTAGGTCAGCAAAAAATACAAAGTTCGGTGTTTACGAATATACAGTCAGGTCAAACTAATTTCTGGAAAATATCAAATTCCTAGTAAACAAAATTACATTATTTAGACATGTAATGAGATTAAGATAAAACGATTTTAAAACGTACAGACGATTAAATTAAAATAAATACACATAAATCTTAATCAGGTTGGGTAGATATGGGAAGGCAAAATTGAATAAACACTTTAGTAAAACTTTTACTGTTTTTAGTAGTAGTAGGGAATACCGTAGCCTCACGTAGACTTATGTGTTAAAATAGGGTTGTTGTACTATAGCCTCAAGATTTAAAGCCTCAAGTGGACTTTATTTTAAAATGGGGTTGTACTATAGTGTCAAATGAAAATTGGAACAGGGTGGGACTGTCTAGCTTCAATGGGAAATGAAACAGGTTGGGTATTCTAGGGTTAATTGAAATTGGAACAGGGTGGGTCTGTCTAGTTTCAAGAGTTATATACGGAAAAACACAATGCAACATAGACATACACATACACATACACATACATATGCAATATATAAACAAACAATTTTTGTTAAGAGAGTAAAAATCTTTTCGAAGCAATGGAGTGGCCTTTGGCTTTCTTCTAATTGTTCTATTTCCATCTTTTTCTCCACCCACTTATCTTTTCCATTACATTCTTCTTCTTCTTCTTCTTCTTCTTCTTCTTCTTCTTCTTCTTCTTCTTCTTCTTGTTTTCTTCTAATATTTTTCATCCTCTTCTCTTTTCTTGTTTTCAATATATTTCAATCTTTTTCCGATTCTCCTCCATTTCACCCTTTTCCGCTTTTTACCTCTTTCAGGGGATTTTTCAACGCTCCATTTACTTTTCTTAAATTATTCAGCTCCATTTTCACTCTGCTGGGTCTGTAGAAGCATATTTATACATTTACTAAAAACTCTTAGACCAAGGATAGAGGGTATAATACATCTTGCAACTTTTCAAGCTTGGTGAAATTACTGGTGTCCATCCTTCACTGATAGATGATGAATAGCACGTCTGGTTACGGTTACGGCATTGGCTTTACATCTCTTTCCTCCATCGGACATGTGCAACCTGTTTATACCCATCTAGTGGCTTCCTTGATTGGTCGAGGACGTAGGTATTGAGCCACTGCCCCTCGCTTTTATGTATGCATAGCATTTTAATCAATTATCATGTCCGGGCGTGGCAAGGGAGGAGGCGACGACGGGAAATTTCTTGAGTGGGAGCTGAGTAGTCATTGGCTCTGGATAGAGTTCGTTTCCTCCTCTGCACTCTCATCTTGTTTTTTCCGCGTCTTTGTTGGAACCAGTCTCCCATAGTCTTCCTCAATGAATACTGCCTCACTCATATTTCCTCATGTTAATAATAATGTCGTTCTTTTGACAGCAGTTCGTTGACTCCAACTAGCTGCTAGAGGCTTTCCTAGGGCCCTAATGGCCCGTAGTGCTGGCGTCTCTAGTATGCCTTGCTCTGCATTCTATTTCCATCACTGACGTACGTGGTTGCTTTCTTCGTCGTGAATTACTGATGGACTGAATGGTGACAGGACCGTTTATATGTCTCAAGCACAGACGTGTTAGAAAATATATATTCGGTTTTTTTTGTAGGAACGATATAGCTAACATAACCCAGAGGGACAGAGTGAGGTGAAAGATTAAATATTCATACAATGTCCATGTCTTATAATAAAAAACAGCAGGCGCCCATTTTTTTATAAAAAAAAAATACACTTTTGTTTTATAATCAACTAAAAAACAATTAATTAATACATCAACAAATCAACAATTTTTTTTTTTTCAAACAGGAACTTATTTACATCCTTGACAACGTTGTGAAGTCAAGATCGACTTCCACTGATTTAGGTTATGAGGCCATTGATGCACATTACATTTCCTAGCTAAAGACAAAAGATGTCCACAATGGTCACAAAACCATCGATCTACTTTACCATCTTTTCTAGAAGAGTCACGATCAAAAGACGTCACTAAATGTTACAAGGGGTATCCAAGACTGCGTTCATGAAGACAACACACACAATAGTGTCGCCACACCATGGAGTATGTACCTTGTAATTTCATATTATTGAAGCGAGCCGTCTTGGCATATCTTCTCATAAAGTCTATGATAGCGTCTTCCAATGGCGGTACTCCATAAAAATCAAAATACTCCACGATGTTATCGTTGGGAAAGTAGATGGACACCCAATGGATTCCTGGGAGATGACTGTCGTAGGTGTTGATGACACAAGCTTGGTTGTCTTTAGGTTTGCGATAAGGAAGTTCATCTTTAGCGCACACGACAGGATTCCAAGAAGCAGTGTACGAACTGTTTTTCAAAAGGTAACGAAGTTCCCAGGTATCCATGATTTGTATTTTCGTTTATGTCTTTCACAGGCGATGATAAGTTATCAATTCAATTCTCTTGTTTTGCTTGAAAATCTCTGTCAAATAAACGGTTTTTCGCTTCGTCTCCGTCTCTGTGGAAAGAGAGCGGCGACGCGACAGATCTCCAGAGAAGACAATGGAGGGGAGGAATGGTCACGCAAGTCTTTATACCGCTGATGTATCACCGATTGTTCCGAGACAAGACCCGAAGCGTCATCCAAATACTCTTCCAATTTCTCTTCTTGTTTCATCACCAGGCATTTATCGTGATGATTTTGACTGAGGTGATCTTTTTTGACATCCCCAACAATGTTTATGGTTAACTCTGTACCTTTTTCAGCATGGTGTTTTGCAAATAATGACACCAAATGTTGTTCTTGTTCTTGCCATCTCAACATCGTCATGTCCTCTTCGTCTTTGTTTTTTTATGTTGGTTTAAAGATTTCCTCGTCTCCCATCTCCAAAGATGATACACAGTCCAAAGATGAATAACAGTCTTTCATAGCTTCTGATAGTCATCTACAGATCTATATGCAGAGGACACAACATTGTCAGAAATCTAAAACACAAAGCATAAACTCGAAATCTTTGTACAGAATGCCCTAAACAAACTAGAAAACTGGTGCACATGAAATGGCATGGTGGTGAATACTGGTAAAACTAAAATATTACTTATCTCAACACGGCAAAAAGGACACATCTTGATAGTGATGAACTATGTCTGACATGGAAGGATACAAATTCGCAAATGGTCTGTCATGATAGACTACTTCGTGTTCTGGTAGATAATAACCTATCATGGACTGAACATGTCAAACATATCAGTAAAAAAAGTCAATTCAAGTTTATGGCTTCTCAGTAGGATAAGACATTTTCTCCCTGAAAGACACATAAAACTATTTTATAACACATAAAAACATAGCAAAGCGGGCACATCTTCAAAAAAAAGAGCATTAGGGCTAATATCAATCCAGAAAGAAAGCAAGGAAAATGTAGCTGGTAAGTTAAATATATTACATATTAAAGACAGAATCTGTTTGAGAAAAGCCAAATTAATGTACAGGATATCCCATAATAGTGCTCCTGAATATTTACAATAAACTATTCAAGTATAGGCTGCCTGGTAATACTCCCCACCTGCGATCCATGTCTAACAAACAGTATAAAATTCCCAAACCAAAATAAAGAGTTATTTTAGAAAAGTTTCCAATACTCTGGAACTCTGCTCTGGAATATTATTCCAGTAGAGATTCGAAATGCCCTCTATATTCCTTCTTCAAAAATAAAATATATTCAGTCGCTTCAAAGATGTAGCTAAAAGTAAATAAATTCCTTTGTATGAGGGCTTCAAGGTAGTTTAGGTCTTACCTAATTGTGTTACCGTCGTTAAATAAGGTCATCATCATCATCATCATCATCATCATCATCATCATCATCATCATCATTATTATTATTATTATTATTACTAGTATTATTATTATTATTATTATTATTATTATTATTATTATTATTATTATTATTATTATTATTATTATTATTATTATTATTATTAGAATAGCTTCTCTCAAACTGTTGATTTATATCGTATTGTCGAATTCTGCATACAATATGACGTTCACCGTCTCGGGTAGAGCATGCGGATAATTGACGTTCCACACGAAGTTTGCATGATTTTATAGCGTGATAATGTCCTTCGTCGCTGCCTTGGTGTGGAGTGAAAACAAAGTGTAAACTCCTGCATAATCGTAATATGAAATGCCGTGGCTGTTGTTGGTCCCTAACTGTCCGTTGTCTTTGTACAGGGACAGTGCGACCTTCAGTAATTCTTCTAGTCAAAACCAGGTTCCAAGGGTCTGACTCACAAGCTTTTGCCATCTCGACTGACACGTTGTAAAGCTCAAATGCGTAAGGATTTTGATCGTGGGCTCCGTTGAACGTTGCCACTGATTAAACGCTTGGGTAACTGTTTTCGGAACAGATGATCTTCGATCTTGGACCGGGGTCCAGTGATATTAATGAAGGTTTTCACTTCCACTCGTCGTATCGGATAATTGGCAGTCGTTCTGTTCAAAGTGTTACTGATGTCGTTTTCCACTTAAGGTAACTCTTCTACGATACGCACGTAGGGTCTGGCTTCTCCAATAACAGTTTTGTAATTGGCAGCACCAGCCATTAAATGGAAAGTTGTACTGCTTCGATTCAGTCTCAGACTTACATCCACTCCGTTCAGCAAATACACGTCCTAGTGCAATCGATCCATCAGTTCTAAACTCTGCCCATCTTTGATTTTGAATCCCACATTGTGGTCTGCACTGTCTTATATAATCAAATATGTGTGATTGAATTTACCAGCCGTGTCTGGTTTCCATAGTACGCAAACATCCAGATGGGTGTTCTTGGCTTATTTTCTGCACGTCAAGAGATTTTCTAGGTACGCACAGTAACGGTAATTATCCATGCTACTGCTAACCAGTTTGCTAGTCAAGTACAAATCCACATCGCTAAACAAGAAATACATGAAATTGTTAACGGGAGTTAATTTCTCATCTGCGTCAAAAGAATTTCCAATCGGATCAAGAACTTTGACTTTCAAGTACAAGAAACTCCGTCAAAGAGGAAACGGGATGAAATTTTAACCATTGGAAATCTTGTATCGTCATCATAGTGGGTGGTACGGCAAACAGATCCAGTTCCGACTTGGAACATTCGGAAGACTCACGATGCATCATTTTTCCTGTTTAATAAGCAAAGTCTAATTCTCTGGCTGTTTCTCTTTTGCTGGTCTTTATCGCAAAGTGTTTGTTAACTCCTCTGCAGGGGTGTCTTCGTCATCTCTTTCGGCGTAGTTTTTGTTGTGGCGTCAGATAATAAGGAATGCCGTACTCGGCAGCGTCCAGTGCATTTATAGGACTTCCTCGTCGGCCAAAAATGTCTTTTCCAGTTTGAAGCAACATATTTGTGCCTGCTCTCAAGAAGACTTATTTGCACTTTTGTTTGTCGATGATGACGTTTTGGAGAAATTATTTTCCTTGTGTCAAAGGGGCATGTTTCAAGGCGTGCGATTCGCGCGTCATCATCGGTTTCAAGATGGGGCCACCGAAAAATTGCAGATTGCATTATATCTCCTAAACCGTGTCCTCTTTGTCGAGCCACTCCTCGGTAGGTACATAGGATACATGACTTATAAGTCGTTAGAGAAAATATTTCGAAATTCGAGTTTCACCGTGACTTTTCCTTTCGAGAGTGTATTATTTTGTCCCATATCTCCTTTTATGCCAAAGTTGAGAGTGTCAGAATACGATCTGCTGACAGGCAAATGCTGAATATGTGCAGTAACGGTTTGGTTGTGTTTCCCACCACGTTGTACGCCACCACATGCCAAAGTGATTGTCGAAAATAGCACCTATGGTTTCCACCAAATGTTGAGCCTGCCAATAATGGTCTGGCGGAATTTTCATGCAATATATGCTTAATTCTGGATTGCATGGTGATGGCTTTTCGTATACGTAAAAACCTTGATCGTTGGCATCCAAGTGTTGTTGCATTTGTTCGTTCAGGATTTCGACGAAAAAGTTAATTTGATTTCCCCTGACATTTTGAATTGTGTGGGATGAACGATTTTGACCAAAGCCGCTTTCCCATGTGTTTCATGATCCAAATGAATGACTAGAGGCTGTTTAGCCGTGAAAGAGCACAATGTATTGGGGAAAACAAAACCATCCATGGAACTGTTACTGGGTAAAGGTAAGTAAAATTGGTTATTCATTATTCCAGGGTTATGTTTTCCCTGGTGTCACGCGAGGTAAAATAAGTTTCCAAAAGAGGGATGTGACTGTTTGGAGAGTGGCTACTGTTACTACTGGTAGAGTATTACAGAGAAGGATTGGGTAGAATGCAACTAATGCAACTGCTCAGCAATATGGTTCACAATAGATTGTCTCCTTGCTGCAAACTCAATTTGGCCATAGCGGGAACATAAAATATACCAAAAGATATGGTAGAAGAAATTTGCGTTTTAAGCACACGTTCCTCACACCAAAACACACAAGGGTTGCTTTTTTAGATCTTGCAGAGAGGAACATTGAGAAGGAGTGGTCACGGAATTGTGGAAATTCTTTTATTTATTAACTACATGTACTCGGGTTTCGTTTTCTGTGTACAACGATATCCGAGGGTAATTTATGTATATTGTGCTGTACTTCGAGAAAGTGAGTTCGGTTCATCCTATGCCGCATGTGCGAAGTGCTCTCGATGGGAAAAACCGAATGCCTTCAGTGCACAGACTATATCCGTGTATAAATACCTCACCGTAGGTAAAACTCTATATATTACGGATAGTCTTGTCAGTCAGCGTTCTACTATAAGGACTTGCACATCTTCAGCTGTAGAGTTATGTAAGTTTATTAATTTCTTGTATATAAGATAAAACTACTGTACTACCACGTTTATTTTTTTGTTTTCTATGTAACTTTGGTTTACGCAGTATAATGCACATATTTCTATTTTTGTTTGCTACTTAGCAAGGGATTTATATTAATAACATAAAGCTACATTTTTAATAAATGTTTGGTACAGTAGGATTCTTATCGAGCCCCTAGGGTTAGGTTTACGTCTGAACCTGTTGTTCTGCAATTATTGTGCCGATAATGTATTCTGTATAACTTACCGTGCATAACGTCATTACGTTTTACCTTATATGCCCGTGTTATGTATAGTACACGGTATTGGATATATTTTCAGCTGTCTGGAGTGTCCAGAGTGTCTAGAGTGACTAGAGTGGCCAGTGTGGTCGGAGTAGTCGGGCTGATCGGAGTAACCCGAGCGTTCAAAGTTATCGGAGTGATTGGGGTCAACATGGTGCATGCTGTAAAGCCAAACACAGGAATAAACTGTAGCAGCTGTGAAGCTGACCTGTAGCAGTCGTGGAGCTGAAATAAAGTGTGCTCATGACGGAATGTATCTCCTTACATATAATCTTTTAGCCGTGGGCTAATTTTGGGGTTCGTAAAACCCATTGATTTGTATACCTGTCCCTTTTTTTGCATGATTTCACTGAGTGAATTCATTTTACTATATGAGTAAGATTCTACATTGTTTACTAGTAGAGTAAACTACAACCATCTTTTCATTATGAAATCACTGTGAACCATTCACCCCTTGTCTTTGTATTTTATGAAGTAATTTATTTGTAATTTTCATTATTAGGTTTTGTGCGTTCTTATGTTAATTAATCCAATATTTGGATTATATAAACGCACACATTATTCATAATTAATTGCTCATTCAAGTCATTTATTATTAAACATTGTATTTATATCGTCGTCAAAAGCGTTATTTTGTGAATCCGGAAATCCCTCCCGGTTTTCTTGTTACAAATGGTGTCCGAAGTGGGATCATTTCCGGGAACACCAATATTGTTTCATTATATTTGTATGCTCCTTTGTGTGTTTCAGACGGTCTTGACAAGACAGTGAGGTTGAGTAGACACATAACATTACTTTATTTTTTATATACATTTCATGTTTTTGTTGCGAAAATACGGTTTGTAGTAATTACGCATTTTGCATAAATCTGTACTTTAAGATGGTTATATCAAACTTTTGAAACGTCATCAATGAAAGAACTTGTAGAAATGGTGAAACAGTTCGGCTATGAGGGGGAGTCCTTTAGAAATTTTGTTCGTGAAGAACAGGCTAGGGAAAGGGATCAAAGGTTAAAGAAGAGGGAAATGGAAAGGGAGAAGCTAGAGATAGAAAGGGAAGCTAAGAAGGAGTTGATGGAATTAGAAAAGCAGGCCGAGAGGGAGCAGATAGAATTATAAAAACAGGCCGAGAAGGAGAAGATATAATTAGAAAAGTAGGCCCAGAGGGAGAAGATATAATTAGAAATGCAGGCCAAGAGGGAGAAGATATAATTAGAAAAAACAGTCCGAAAATGAAAGGATAAAATGGGAAAGGGAAGCAGAGAGGGAGAATATAGAATTAGAGAAAGGGAATATAGAAATGCTTAAAGAAGTAGAAGATCGGATGTCATAAAGGGAAAAACAAGTAAAGTTAGAAGCTTTGGAGATAGAAGATAGAAATAGGCACAGGGAGTATCAAATAAATTCTGAGCTGTTGCAAACTAAAAAAGAGGGGGAACATAATGTTAAACTGAGAGGTCCAAAATTGCCCTCATTTGAAGACAATAAAGATGACATGGATATTGTTCTAAACAGGTTCGAAAGGTACGCCACGGTACAAAAATGGAAGAAAGAAGTTTGGTCGCTTCATCTTAGAGCATTGTTGAAGGGTAAAGCATTAGACGTGTATTAGCGTTTATCCGCGGCCGATTCGATGAATTACCTTGCGTTGAAAGATGCACTTCTGAAGAAATACGAGCTAACCGAGCAAGGGTTTCGCAAGAAGTTTAAGTACAGCAAATCAGAGAGAGAGGCGAGACGTTCACCCAGTTCGTCAGTAGGACGTGCAATTACTTGCAGCGATATGTGGAATGTGGCAAAGTCGTTAAGACATTTTAGGGTCATCGTTTTCTTGCTTCGGGAACAACTATTGACAACTTGTGGCAAGAAGTTATATTTGTTCTTGAGGGGAAGTCCTTCACGAATATGTGTGACATGACCACTCAGGCGGGTTTATTCGCTGAACCTCGGGGAGGTTCACAGAACGTCATCTCGCGAGACAACAAAAATGGGAATCAGGTCAAGGACCAAAAAACCCAGGGAACCTGGAAAACTTGGTAGGGATAGTCAGGGAAGGCATATGGACAAGCAATGTTTCACTTGTAAGGAGTGAGGTCATATCTCCCCCTATCGTCCTAAGCCACTGAAGGCAGACGGTCGGTAAATAGAAAACTCGATGTTTCCCAGGAAGCTAAGCGGGAAGCGATGTACAAGAAAGTGGTTCGTGCAGAGATCGGTCGCGATGCGATCCAATCGATCGGCACGTGTATTTTCCACGAGGTACGGGTACCAACGTCAAATGGCACTGTCAACGGACAAGAAGTGACTGTTTTACGAGGCACAGGGTGCACTACTGTAGTAGTGAAAAGGAGCCTAGTCCTCGATGATGAACTGCTTGGGTTTAAATCGCAGTGTATGCTACTAGACCAAACAATCGACCACGTTCCTGTCGCAAGGTTAGTTATCGAAACGCCTTTCTTGACAGGAACCGTGGAAGCTTTGTGCTTTGCCAACCCGATCTATGAACGTACGATTGGTAATGTACAAGGATCTAGACTCCCATCCATGTCTGACTTCATATTCCCGATCATCCAAGCAGTGATAACCTCCAGTAAAGGTAAACGAGGATAACAAAACTTTACGTAAATTAAAAGTACCGGCAGCCATTACTGATATATCCCGCGAAGAATTTCAGAATGAGCAAGAACGTGACGCGTCTCTACGTGCAACGGCAGATAAAGCATTATCGGGTACCGTGAGGAAGTGTAAGAACGGGGGTTCCTCTAAATTCCTTACTCGAAATGGTTTAATGTACAGGGAATACTCTACATCAAATAGGAAGTTCTTGCAACTAGTGGTTCCCCAGAAAATCAGGTCGCATGTACTCAAGGTCGCGTACGAGTCGAGTATGGCGGGTCATTTAGGTATGAAGAAAACAACAGATAGGGTATTAAGATAATTTTATTGGCCTGGTGTTAATAGCGACGTAGCACGGTTTTTTGTAGCTCGTGCGATGTTTGCCAGAAGACTGTCTCTAAGGGCAGGGTAACTAGAGTACCGTTAGGTCAGATGCCCTTGATAGATACTCCGTTTAAAAGAGTGGCCGTTGACATTGTGGGACACATATTTCCACATACAGATCGGAAAAACCGATACATTTTGATGCTGGTAGCTTACGGTAATAGATATCCTGTAGCCATAGCTTTGCCATCGATCGAAACCGAACGTGTAGCCGAAGCGCTCGTAGAAATGTATAGCATGGTCGGAGTGCCCGAAGAGGTTCTTACGGATTGTGGAACGCAATTCACCTCACATATCATGGCAGAAATTAATAGGTTGTTGTCCCTTAAACAGTTGCGCACGACACCCTAACACCCTATGTGAAATGGGTTGGTCGAGAAATTTAACGGGATTTTGAAGCAAATGTTGTAACAGATGTGTGCGGAAAGACCTAAGGATTGGGATAGGTATCTGAACGAAATTCTGTTCGCGAATAGTGAGGTTCCTCATGAAAGCTTAGGCTTCTCCAAGTTCGAACCATTGTACGGTAGGACAGTTCGTGGTCCTATGATTATTCTACGTGAACTGTGGTCAGACGAGGTCGCGAATGAAGAGGTTAAGACCACTTACCAAATACGTGGGAGATTTGCGCGAAAGATTAGGGAGTACATGTCGAATGGCGCAAGACGAACTCGCTAAATCTAGTCGTAAGTACGCGTAGTACTACAACCGAGGAACGCGGAGTAAAATGTTTTATGTAGGCAATCAATTGTTGGTGCTTCTCCCAACGAATAAAAACAAGCTCCTAGTCCAATGGAACGGGCCATACGAAGTCCAACAGGTGAAAGGCGAAAGGGACTATATCATTGACGTAGAGGGTAAGACCAAGATATTTCACGCTTAAATTCTATTTAGAAAGACCTATACAAACAATTGATAAAGATGACTTGAATGTGGTATGTGTAACGGTGATAGAGGATAAGTCGTGTGACGAATCGGAATTCATCTCCAGTACAGAAATGCCGCTTGAATACCCCATTTGACGTAGGAGAAGAAGGTATTAACCCGATTAATGTATGCCCAGATCTATCAGTGGGTCTGCGTACACAGATCTTGGAGGGTTTGTCCCAATACCCTGAAGTGTTCACGGACAAACCGGGCCGTACTGGAATGATTCAAAACAAGATCATGTTGAATACCTCTGAGCCGATCACGATTAAAGGATATCCAATACCCTTTAATGCGCGGGAGACAATCAACGAAGAAGTGGGGAAAATGTTAGACCAGGAAGTGATTGAATCTTCCAGTTCCCCGCACTCGTCCCCCTTTGTGTTAGTCAGAAAGAAAGACGGGACGAACGTTTTTGCATTGAATTTCGGCAATTGAACAATATCACCGTGTTCGACGCAGAACCAATGCCAGGCATGGAAAGTTTATTTTCAAAGTTGGCAGATCATAAATACATTTCCAAATTAGACCTTACCGAGGGATATTGGCAGATACCAATCGCTGTTAATGTCCGCGAATTAACGGCATTCGCGACTCCCATAGGTCGTTATCAGTTTAAAGTTATTGCCTTTTGGTTTAGTCAACGCCGGTGCTTCGTGCGTTCGTCTCATGCCCAAACTGTTAAAAGGTATGGAAAACGTCAACAGTTTCGTAGGTGATATCTTTGTTTATACTCATACATGGGATGAACACGTTAAGGTTTTATGAGATCTGTTCGATCGACTTCACATTGCAAGTCTTATAGCTCAACCCACCAAATGTTGTAAAGGGTATTTTAGCCTAGAATATGTGGGACATCTTGTAAGTCGGCTAGGTCAGTTGAAACCTCGCCCAAATAAAATAGAAGCAATCAGAGATGCACCTAGACCAGAAACTAAAAAAAAAATACAAGTAAGATCTTTCCTAGGTTTTATTGGGTTTTACAGGAAATTTGCCCCCAATTTTGCTATTGCGAGCCCATTAACAAATTTGACTAGGAAAGGGCAACCAAATAAAGTTCCCTGGGGTTGTGCCAGGAAAAAGCATTTAACGCTTTAAAACAGAAGCTGGTAAGTGCACCAATCTTAAAGTTGCCAGAATTGAACAAAGATTTTGTGCTGAGGACTGATGCGTCCGATACAGGTCTTGCGGCTGTTTTTCTAGAGGAGCAAGAGGGGATGAAATTGGCCATTGCTTATGCAAGTAAGAAATTTCTCTCTAAGGAGCAAAACTACTCCGTGATTGAGAAGGAGTGCCTAGACTTAGTATGGGATAATGGAATATTCCATTCGTACCTTTTCGGGAGGAAGTTAACCTTACATCAGCCGCTTTTATACCTGAACAAGGCAAAAGTCGCCAATGCAAGTTTGAGGCGTTGGGTGTTGTTTTAGCAACCGTATAGGTTCCCAATCCAGGCGATTCGATTATAAGAAAATGTGGGTGTTGATTTTTTTTATGTAGGGTGTAATTAGCAGATCATTTTTGTTCAGTATTCAAATTGGAAGTTTTAACAATTTTTTATGTTCACATTCCGTGATTTTTCTAAAAGTGTTACCACTTTTTGTAGGGGGTTGGTATTGTATAAATTCTTTTATTTATTAAATACATGTATTCTGGTTTCGCTTTTTTTTTTGTACAACGATACCCGAGGGTGATTTATGTGTATTGTGTTGTATTTTGAAATAGTGAGTTCGGTTCACCCTATGCCGCACGTGCGCAGTGCTCTCTGGGAAGAACCGAATGCCTTAAGTGCACAGACTATATCCATGTATAAATACCTCACCGTAGGTAAAACTCTTAAAACAAAACAGTAGACATAAACAACCTACATATATATTTGATGCGCCATTAAGTGTTTACACCAGTACATGATGCGCAGTTGAATGGTATCACTTGTGTTTACACCCATACATAATGCGCCAATAAGCGGCATCACTTGTGTTTATACCTATAGATGATGGTCTACTAAACGGTATCAGTTGTGTTTGCACCCATACAAAGTGATTTGTGGCTACAATGACCTCAGTTTTTCCCTATACTAGCTATGCTAAGATTTTGGTCTGTGTACTGTAATTGAGACGTTGGCGATACAGTCATGTTGTTTCATTATTTGCAAAGGCCTTTAAATCTGTATCAAGTTACACGTGCAAAAGAAAATATTGTTTTAAAGTTTGAATTGGTTTCAAAAAACAATAAAACCTCCGTTAAGTGCAATATTTGTAAAGTACTGATTTATTCTTAAGTGCAATATTTGTAAAGTACTGATTTATTCTTGCCGTGTTATTATTGGACACAATATTGATACAATCTATGGAAAAAGTATGCTGTATAATGTATTCTTTCAGAATTGTATTATTCTAAATGACTTACAAACCGCGCACCTCACTGGGTGACCGACAAATAGCACTATTAACGACATTAAAGTCAAATTGCTTACAAAGGTTATGAATCATATGTGGGAACAAATTAAACGTGATCAAATTAAACTAGCAAGGACTGGATTTTAAAAAAATAAACCCTACAAAATACACAGACAAACGTGAATAACACTTTTGGATAAATAGTTGGTTGCGAGTTTTGTATAGTAATGTGATTCGGGTTGCAAATGACCAGATCCAGGTGACACAGAATTAGGCAACAAAAAAAATGACTTGGTTTTGCCTTAGAACTATTTGACTATTTTTCGTTGTACAGCGTACAACGTTATCTAGGGTGAATAAGTGTTTTTTCCAGGTAAGCGACTGTACTAACACGTACCTCGCGGGAAATTACTTGCAACGAGGGACATTAAAAACATGATATGCACGGGAATTTTACCCTGACTAGTACTCAATCTCCAACGGATTAAGGGAGATCAATTTCTAACCGACACACTGGTCGTTTTGGATCTCGTCAAGGATTGTACGCTCTCCATTGTGTTCTCCAGCCATAGGGGTAAGTGTTAAATTTATATTTCATTTGATATGCGAAGCTTATTCAGTTTGTAATGTCATATCGTGTAATGATGCATATATTACAACGCAGATTTGAAACGGTGTGAACTTTGAATTACAAGTTGCTATTAGAGTTTAATGTATTAGCATATATCTAGTGATTTTTCAGAACCCATTATTATGACCAGTTTGGTTTTATTGTAGCTGACTAGAGCTGACTAGAGCTGTCTAATGCAGTTTAGAGCTGTCTGAAGTTTCCAGAGTATTTAGGGCTGCGTGCTGTCGATATGTATGTACTTATATCTGTACATGTGGTGGAGCCACGGAAGTAGACATATTTAATTCAAGGGTGATGTATGCTGTATGTACGTGTGTATACGTATGACTGTACATGTGGTGGATCCGTGAAGGGTGCGAGCGGCCGATAAAGGTGTGGGCCAACCCAAGGACTCGGTGAAACAGTGTGGTTCATCAGTTCATGAATCGTACGACTGTACAAGGGTCAAGAACCATATGTGTGTACCAACTGTTGTTTCAATTGGGTACATTTTTATTCACATAAGATTATTTGAATTTCATTAGTTGTATTCCAGGAGATTATGTGAATCTCAATTACAGTGTATAACATTATTTGAAACACATTTTAATACCTTGACATTATTTGAATCCTATTCGTAGTACCATACGTGAGATTATGTGAATCTCTTTCATAGTGCATAATATTATTTAAAACGTATCTGCAGTCCATGAGTTTTCTTGAATCTGTATTTCATATTGAATTCATATTTTTGGTTTATTTTCAATGTGTGAATGTTTGTGTAGCGTGATTGGATCAATCGTATGTTGAGAGCGTGAGAGAATCATTGTATTTATACACCATATATTTTTCTTTATTAATTCATTTCATAAATGTCCATCTTTCACACATTGTGTTTGTATTATTCATTTAGTTCAAAACCCACTTGGTTTCTATTCTGCGACACCAGGTCAAATTTCAGCAACGATGTATTTTCGTCTCGTCTGTCAGCGGATTAAAGACATGACGAATGCTATGCTCACGATTTTTGAGAAAATAAATAATATTCCTATCGATTTCATGCAGACGTATCTCGATGAAAGGTCGTTCAATTTTGTTGGGCCGGCTAGTAAGCGGCTACGCCATGCCGACACCAAATGGTGTCGGCGAATTTCAACTTTTCGATAGGGAATGGACTCTGACCCTACACCCCAACATAAATATCCAAATATCAAAATGGAGTGGCAAGGGTCAGAGGAAACTCGGACTACTTAGAACTGAATTTAATTTAATCTCCAGTGACCAATGATACCATTATTCCAGCCGCGTATGAATTAAAAATTGCCAAGTCCAGCTTGATAATTCGTGATATTTTTGGCACATCAAAAATACTAAGATGTCGATTATAATTTATCCACATTACCATTCGACCCCCTTGCCTTTAATTTGACCACATCACAGTAGTTCTTTTAGCAGAATCTCCTCTAGTTTCGCCTGTCGTTACATCACTATCTGAAACTGTTTTATAGTAACATCATCTGCAAATAAATCTGTGTTTGAGTGATTTTTCCACAGACGGAGGTACATTATGAGAAGAAGAAATAGCAATAGGCTTAAATAGACCCCTGGGGAACACGATGATTACTTTCCATTGAGCTAAATTCAAATTTCCAATAGCACTTTTTGTGTTTTGTTGCATATATAGGATGAGAACCAGATGAAGGCATTAACATCAAATTTATAGCATTTTAGTTTATATGAGAACATTATAATCCATTAAATCGAAACCGTTCCTGAAGTCTAGATATGCACGATAGATTATCCTTGCTTAAAAGTGGTGACCTCTAAGGCAGGTTTAACTTTGATATTGACAGTTTTTAATTTTTGTTGTTGTTGATAATCATAATTTTTTTAAAACACAGACTAATTTTAACTTCATCTCATAACATAAAATGTACGGAATAATTAAATGTGAGATTTATATGACATTACAGAGACTCTTCGTAAGAGTTGAGATCCTATTGGACAACATGTCACTTGTTAAATACTTGTTTTTCACAGTTTCCTTTAAAACACACACACACACACACACACACACACACACACATATATATATATATATATATATATATATATATATATATATATAAGAAAAAACAAATAATGACAGTCATAAGAAATAATGCAAACTTAAAGCAGAATAGGGAGACAGTAACTTTAATTTAGCAGGCAGAGGTGGGTAAAATACATTGTAGAAAAGAACAAGCACAAAACCTGCGATGCAAAATAAGCAAATCATAGTCAAGTTAAAAGAAGCAAACGCAAATAAAATATATAAAGATGCATATGGAGAAATAATGGATACTACAAGTACCATTATCCATAACAATTATAACATGACATTTATCACAGAACATAAAGTTTGCAATCAATCTCTTAGAGGTTTTATTTTCTTATTTCTTATAAATCTTAATATCGATAGTGGATTGTATGAATGTGGAAAGTCATTCTAGGTCCCCATTCACTTTAAGATTGCTATGATATATATTGATATATCAAATAAACTATGAATTCAATATTCTTGACTACATGGTCCATACATCCAAATTTACATATAATTGTATTTTAAGCATAAAAGATGATAAGTATGTTATGCATCAATATACAAATGCATACAAATACAGAATGCATCAGCTATTGTTAGGAACACAATTATGTTGGAGATTAAGATATCAAGTTTTGGAAAGTGATCTGTTAGGGTGTCAAATCACAATACAAGTTAATGTGGATTGGTCTGTTAAGTGTCTGGGCGTCAAGCCATGCATGGCCTTCCACATTAAATAGTTAAGAGTCTGGGAACCAAGCCATACATGGCATTCCATGTTAAAACATTAAGTGTCTTAGAGCCAAGCTACCCATGGCATTCCACATAACGTATTCAAGTGTCTGGGAGCTAAGCCATGCATGACATTCCACAAGAAGCAGATAAGTGTCTGGGAGCCAAGTCATGATTGACATTTTACATGAAGTAGTAAAATGCTTTGGTGTCAAGCCCTTCATGACCATCCACAGTAAAAAGTGTAGTGTCTGGATCCAAGACATGCATGGCATTCAACATTAAATAGTTAAGTGTCTGTGAGACAAGCCATACATGTCATTCCGCATTAAATATTTAAGTGTCTGGGAGACAAACTATGCATGACATTGCTCATGAAGTAAAGTTTATGGGGGCGAAGCCATGCATGATATTCCACATTAAATAGTTAAGTGTCTGGGAGCCAAGCCATGCATGTCATTCCGCATGAAACAATTACGTATCTGACAGCAAAGCCATGCGTGGTATTCCACATTAAGTAGGTAAGTGTCTCGGGGAGCATGACATTCCTCATGAAGTATTTAAGTGTCTGTGAGGCAAGCCATTCATAACATTCCACATGAAGTAGTTAAGTGTTTGGGAGCCAAGCCATGAATGAAAGTCCACATTAAGTGGTTCATTATCTAGGAACCAAGTCATGAATGGCCTTCCACATTAAGCAATATCTGATGTAGTTCATTTGTTCAGAAATAAATGAAAAGCTGAGCTGATTGAGTACATTAATGGTGTCAGTGTGGTTAGGAAACACATTTCAGGACCAGATGTATACAATATGTCAATTATAGTGTTTTGTCTAGAGTAATACATAAGTAATCACAAATGTCAACTCCTGATACTGTCACATTGTTTACTGTAAGATATATATATAAATATATATATAATATATATATATATATATATATATATATATATATATATATATATATATATATATATATATATATATATATATATATATATATATATATATATATATATATATATATATATATATGTATATGTATATATATATATATATATATATATATATATATATATATATATATATATATATATATATATATATATATATATATATATATATATATATATATATATATATATATATATATATATATATATATATATATATATTTAGTAGTGGTTGCAAGTTTTGCTTTTATTAGAACTTAACTATGATTTGGATTGACTGCATTCAAGGTCAGACTGCATAATTAACTTTATTTTATCAACATGTTTGTCAGTAATGTAAAATGCAGAATCGTGTACATATAATTTGCTTCAGCTTGTTTAAGGGAAAAAGATCATTCGTATAAATGAAGAACTAATGAAGAGTCATGATGGACCTTTGCAAAACATCTGCAATGATCATCTTTGAGCCACAAATTACTGTTAATTGTGGCCAGTTGGTTTCTGCCTGATAGATATTCAAAGAGCCATATAAATTCAGTGTCCATAATGATATAATGCTTTAATGAAGACAATAATAGAGATTGATTGATGACTTAATACTGGTTTAAAAGTTTGCCTTTTCTCAAATTATGAAAGGATTTTCATCGTTCCTTAAAAATTAATCATGTATGACTATGAAAATAAGTGTACAATATTTTCATCAGCTATATTGGCAGTTGATTATTTTTGTCAGAAGTGTTTTCCAATATGCAATAGCATAAATGTTGAATACCATAAATATATTTTTAAAATTACATTCAATAGCTTATGCAGTGAATTATAACAAATTTGTATATTTGTAAGGAATCAATTAACTTTACACTTTCTGTAGAGTATGAAATGAGCTGTAACACATTTGTATGCATATTCATAATGAATCACTTTACACAAACTTACACAGTTACCCCTCTCCACTCCAATGCAATTACTTTGATACTAGTAATGTAAAGTGTTCTATATGACTTATGAACTTAATTCTGAGCAAATTTTATAATGACAGATACACACACACATACATACATATATATATATATATATATATATATATATATATATATATATATATATATATATATATATATATATATATATATATATATACATATATATATATAGATACATATATATATATATATATATATATATATATATATATATATATATATATATATATATATATATATATATATATATATATATATATATATATATATATATATATATATATATATATGACTCGGTTGGACAATCCATTTTAAAATCGCACCGTTCCGGTGGCCTTGTGGTTAGAGCGTCCGCCTCGGATGCGGGAGGTCGTGGGTTTGATACCCGGCCGAGCCATACCAAAGACTTACAAAAATGGTACTAACAGCTGCCTCGCTTGGCGCTCAGCATCAGTAGGTTAGTGTTAGGACTGGTCGACCTGGTGTCAGGATAAAGTGACTAGGTGGGACATCATGTTGCATGTCTGCAGCATGATGCCCCAGTGCTATCCATCACTATAAACTGCTACATTGCAGACATCGTATCGATATGACTGAAATTTTTTTAAGGATACTTCAACAATCAAAATCACATCACATCACCATTTTAAAAGTAGTGAGCTTGTACATTCAAAGGTAAAATTGACTGTGTATTGAAGTGAAGCATTCCATGTAATCTCCTGCCATTTTTCAATCACTCCAAAGTTGGTTTGCTTTATAACTTTGCATAATAATTGTCGATAAAGTAGCTTTTCATAATAATGCTAAATGTGGTTTGCTTTATAATTCTACATCATAACTGATGCCAAGAAACAAAATTAGCTAAGAATTAGAAAAATAATTTAGTCAGACTCCAATTTCTTGATAGCATTTGCATAACTCCATCTTTTTCCTTTAGTTCTATTAGAAGGGAAACAGGCTGTCGATTAGAAGTGGAACATTCTGTCTATTAGAAGGTAAACAGGCTGGCTATTAGAAGGGAAACAGACTGTATATTTGAAGGGAAACAGGCTGTCAATAACTATTACGTAGCACTCTTTAGTGTTTTTCTCTATCCATCCCATCATCTCTAAAAAGGTGAAATTTTATCGTATACGCTCAGCAGCAGGGGGGGCGAATCCTACAAGCTACTTTTCCGAGACACCCCATCCACTGAAACTATTCCCGATAGAAGCGTTATTTCCATGAAATAACACTTTTATTCAGAAAACGAGACAAAAAAAAAATGTCCTTGAAAATGCTTTGTATTTCCGCTGATATAACGCGAGTTACTTCAATAAATCCGACTCGTATCCGACATAATTTCCACGGTGAGGTATCATCGAAAAATCAGGTGTAGTTTGCCCCCCCCCCCTGCTGCTCTGGGAAGACGAAGATTTCCAAGGAAACATTTTCATGTTAACCATACAGTGTATCAAGTCCGATACGGTATCTTGTTCTGGGGTCGTGTAAATTTATTGTTACAAATCCATGCGGGGTTCTTTGAGCGCGACTAAAGAAATTCTTAAACTTATTTATGTCCATATCACCGCTACACCATGTCTGATGAATGTTTCTCAGCGTGTGAACATCAACTCCATTAAACACCGCAAGAAGATTACAGTTGTCTCTAATTACTTTAGGAATTTGTGTATAACGCTGAGTAACATAAATCACATCAGTGTTTTTATGACGACCTCGTGAAAATATTCTTGCAGGATTTTTTTGCTTGTCCAGCATCACATCATCATACACTACTAGGTTATTTATTTCCCCGTTAAGGTCTTCCACGGACGGAGCTTCTTCAATATCAGTTATAAATTCAACAACATCCTCGCCGTCTTCACTCAGCGCTTTTGCACTCTCATTAAAATCTTTTATAACATCATAACAACGTTGATCATCCACAGATTGAGCTATCAAGTATAGTTTGTCCCATTTCATCCACTTCATTATCATGTTCAGTAGCAGTTGCGTTTTACCTGATCCTGACGGTCCTATGATGATCATTCTGATAGAATTTGGTAGCACGGAATTATGCTTGACTGGTTCTTTCCTTCGCGTCGCAGAAAAATCAGTGATCTCCATTTGTATATAAAGAATAATAATTATGGATCTATATTGTGTGAAGTGTAAGGCACGAACCCCTACGAATGATCTAACAACCATTACAACAAAAAATAACAGACAAGCACTTTCTGGTAAGTGTGCGCGATGTGGCACAAAAAAATTTAGATTTCAAAAAAAAAGCCTGACAAAGTCAGCGGAGGTGACATCGCAGCAACCCTCGGACGACTTCCAGGTACCCCTTGGGCTAAATATCCCGGAGAAAAGCATCTCCCAGGATACAATTACTGCGGTCCAGGGACCCGACTAGATATCAGACTTGATGAACAATCTAAACCAAAACCGGGAGAGTATCCGATAAACGCTATCGACGCAGCGTGTCACATACATGATGTTGCTTATCGAAGTAAAGATCTACAAGACAGGCATATCGCGGATGTGAAATTAATTCATGCACTAAGCTCCATAAAAAATAAATCATTTAAGGAGTCACTCGCTAATTGGTTAGTAAGATCAGCGATGAAATCTAAATTAGTATTAGGCGCTGGATAATTAAATAAAAATGCAAGCGATTTATTATTCCCCAATCGGATACTGGAGAGGTAACTCAGCAATTAATAAACTCGCCAGCGCAGCAAAAGTAACACGCAAGGTTGCCAAAAAATGGCTGTCAAAACAAGCAATATGGCAAATCTACCTACCACCACCTCGACAAATCAATTTTGCACATTTTGATGTTAGTACCCCCAATGAAGTTCATCAGGCTGACATACTATTTCTTCCTCATGATACTGTCCGTAGAAAAATATACAAATACGCGCTAACAGTAGTTGATGTTGCCAGTAGATACAAAGAAGCAGAACCGTTAGCGACTAAAACAGCGTCCGAAGTCGCCTCTGCGTTTAAACGAATTTATCAGCGAGGACCTCTAAGCTGGCCCCGATTATTACAAGTTGATCCTGGCAAGGAATTTCAGGGCGCGGTATCATCACTGACAAAGCAGCATAACGTTGTTATACGACGAGGGCATACTGAAATTCATCGGGATCAGGCAATTGTTGAGCGATTTAACCGAACACTCGCTGAGAGATTATTCGGATACCAGTACGCGAGGGAATTCATTTACGATACGAGATCTCGTGAATGGGTTGCAAGACTGCCAAACGTGATAGCCGCGCTGAATAATGAAATTACCAGAACAACAAACATGAGACCTGTAAATGCAATCACAAAAAAATATATACCCCCCGTCAGTACACGCAGATATGTTTCAACGCAGCCACGGACGCTAGCGTCCCCGTTGCTGGGTAATGTCACCGTTAGGTATTTATACGAACCAGGCGAATTAGAAGGAGGAAAAAAAAGAGCAACCGATCCAACATGGAGTGTTACTACACATAAGATATCCAGCATAACAAGATCAACTGGGAGAAACGCAATCTACAGATTAGATTCAACTGCTCCTCAGCGTGGATTCACACGCGAGCAACTTCAGGTGATTCCCACGGATACACAATTACCACCTCGATCACTTAAATAACTGCAGCAACACCTCTGCGTCGATTACACTCAAGACAGGTCAGCATTACATTTTTACGCGTATGACCGCGATTACTATCTATTCTATCTACGGTAAATTGCCTTGGATTATTTTTCGAATACTGCCACAGCAATAAACAATTACAACTCGCGCAGTGATTATTCTGCTGTTGTTGTAATTGTATAATAAATGTTTCGTCGAGATCAAACTCTCTGCCATTTTTTTTGTCGCTCTGTTTGTAACCGGCTAATTTCTTTCTTATTGTATCATCAGCGATTGATCTGTTGATGCTGTCGTTGATAACATCATCTAATACAATTCTTTGTAACTGAGCTATCCTTCTTACTCGTTACACGGCTAAATAAACTAAATTTGACCACTCGATGCGATCATCAACAATCCAAACTGTTGTATCTGAAATAGTTAGTCCCTGCGAACTGTGGATGGTCATAGCGTATCCTAGCGTCCACGGGGATTTGCTCATTTTCAGTGCCTGTTCAACAGCATCAACATCAACGATAACAATATCATTTAATACTAAATTTTGTTTTTCCGTCCCTGACGCAGTCAGGCGTCCTGGAATATTAACATCAATATTCTGCAATCGCGTATCAGCTGGTCTATAACACAACGGCACTGGCAACATGGGAAATTTCTTCTGATGTAACTGAAATAACTGCTGCTGAAGCGTGTCCCTGACTATCTTTCTACTTGCAACAATTAAATCATCTGGTTTCCACGTTTCCCAAAAGTCGCTCAGCTCCGTCTCTGGAATTATTTCACGCATTATCTCACACTGGACTTTATTGGTTTGTAGCCTGATCAGTGTCTTAAACTCTTTCAGCGTTTCATCGAGTGATCTGTGATCGTTAGTTATTTCCTCATAATAATCTACAAAAGTTTTCAGCCACGTGTGTGGAGATTCACCTGTAAATGGCGGTGGTTGACCATGATCGCCGCACATCACCACTGCGGTATTTTTTTTTAGCAGCCAATCCAGAAACTGTTTTAATGTATCCAACGGCACAGTGTCTATCTCATCCCAGATGATTTTCTCAGGGATATATTTCGTCCCCATCCGCGATGGTGTCCACGTACCACCACTGTATTTGAAAAAAACTGTGATACGTGCAAGCTTTTACTTTGCGTTGTCTCATCTCCCTGGCAAGTCTGTGTGTGGGTGTTAGCACAATCATGTCAGAGTTTCTAAATAATTCAATCGCTCGAGTTGTTTTACCAGAACCACCAGGCCCGTTCAGATAAACTGTTTTGTGTCTTGTAACAGGATCGTGCACCGGCGGCGACAACGACGTCGAAGGCATTTCTGCGCTGCGGTATTTATCTTCGATTGTCACATCAGCCGATTCACAATATCCGTGTAACATTTCATTCTTTATTCTCCACGAGCCCCACGATGGATCATCCGATATAACATTATCCAACAGCGCTGAGTGTTTTTTATCAATATAAAATGAATCCGTTGCAACTCTCACTGCGACAACAGGGAATCTATTAATCATCGACAACAAATTTATGGATACATAAGCTAGCATCGAAGATCTCAAATGTGTGTACTGAGATGATTCTCCGTCGATATAATTAAAAACAGTCCCTAGTTTTTCCCCGTTTGACAGAAACACATCTTCGCGGTTACAGAGTATGTTGTTCGTGGCTGCATCAGCGACAACAAGATCCAATTCAGCCTTGTCCATGATTAATCGACTGTGATGTTGTTTATGATCATACGCTCCACCTTGAGTGAATTTCCCTATTATTCTTCGTCCTAGATCTTTTGCTGTGCTTGCATCATTTTTGATAATATCGTCGATAGAAGTTTCTGGATATTCTCGTGACCAATCTTCGATGACTTCTTGTGACGTAACCGGAGTTGGCAACCAAACTTCGGTTTGACGACAATAACATATAATCGCTTCGCTGACCGTCAGCGACAACAGTATTCGACTGTCAAGCATGTATCGCAATAACACTATCGGTGCCCATCGCTTCTCAACGAAATGTCTGCCAAACCAAACATAACACACAGGATGTAAATCCTTAGCGAATTTAAACGACGACACACAAGCAAATCCGGTCAAGTCAAAATCAGGCAATGGTCCGTTTACAGCAACTCTTGTCATCGAGTTTGTAACGTGGCCAAACCGTTTAAAATATTCGCTGCATTCTCCACGCCCAAGGAAACTTCCTGGATAACACGCCGTCATGTCCACGGATATCATACCGCGGTGATCATATCGAGTATTCCACAAACCGCCGTGTCCGTATTCAACACAGCTCTGTTGGATATCCGCAAGAAAACTTTTCGGAGTTGGTCTCCATGAATTTCGTTCCCGGGCTACATGCGCGGCAACACCCGGGACAGTAAAACAGTGTCGCAGTAACGTATCAGTGTCCGTCGCATGATATTTTTCTGCGAGTTTTTTCATTTCGTGCTGTAACGCCGCCGTTCTGTATATTTCCCCGTCGGGTCTCACAAACTGATTATATTCTCCATCTTCGCTCGAGAATAACCACACCGACACTGGATCGGTTTTACTTATCCGATGAATACAATCAAACATATTTCCCGAGTAATACTTCACAACACGGTCTCGCGGAAATATCCTAACCTGGTCAGTCCAAGCGTGACTGTTATGATCGATAATATTTATTGAAGCTCCATTGCGATTATATTTTGACTCGTACAATACCGTACCGGTTAACGATGAAACCGTTATAGGAAATCTCAGCGAGCGTTCCAACGCGGCAACATCATTTATTGACGCTCCTGTATCCGCTACTCGTTTAGCCCATTCTGTTATTTTATTTTTTCTGATCTCGGTTAGACCATTTCCACGTGGTGCATTTTTAAAATGTTCCATTACTCGCTCAGCTACACAATTCATCCTTGACTCTGTCAACGGCGACACCCTCATCGGGGCGAGTTTATCGACACTTGGTTTCTTTATCGGATAAATTCCATAAACGACCGCGGTCACAGGATACGCTCTGGCATAATACGGTTTATCAATCCCAACAAGTACTCCCGGGTTTGAGTCTTTGCTTAACAAAATGGTTTTTCCGCGCGGATCAAGAACAGGGTCTAGTTTGTCTCTGATAATCCACTTTCGGGTTCCCTCGTCGTCGACTCCAACAATAAATTTTATCTGCACGAAATATCTTCTATCGTCGAGATACTCAATTATATTACGCGCGACTGTATCGTTGATGGTACCATCAATGATGAAACTCAAGGAGTTTTCACGGGAAACTCTTCGAGGAGAAATGCTTTGCATTTCCGGGATAATTTTATACGAAGACCACGTGTGTGCGGCACCATCACGACGAAACTCTTCTTTGGCATCCTTGATAACACCAATTACCGTTGCTAACTCTCTTCGTCGACGATCAGTGGTTAACCGGTCAAGATCGAATCGAGAACCTGCGGGTTTTATTCTGGATAGTCTTTCAAAACTCATTATTATAATTAAGACAAGTATTTAAATAGACAAATATATTATATGCACCAATGCAAGTGGATTAAACTAAATTCATCAGCGCCGTGTAACAGACGTTGCAGAGGCGAATACTGTGGACAACATGCTCAACAGGTCCGCGGTGGGAGTCTAGGACCGATACCGTGTATCAGATGCGGTATTGGAGTACGAGGAAAAACGCAATTATGTTCAGCGTGTGGTGGAAAACGCTATCGAGAACTAAAACGGTATTATGATAAAAAAAATCCAAACTGTGATAACACTCTCTCGGAGCGTGATTACATAAATAAGTTTTCAGACAAATTATGAATTAGACAAATGATTTTGCTATATTATAATGAGTCAAGAATTCGTTAAACATCCAACTATTAAAAATTATGAAGCATCACGCGACGGCATAGTCAGACACTGCACGCGAAGACGACCACTCGGATTTGCAACTAATGCTGGTTATCGAATGTTTACTGCTGAAAAAGGAAGAAAACATTATTACTGCCATCGTTTTATCTACGAATGTTTCTTTGGAGAGATTCCTAAAGGTCTTGTCATTGACCACGTTGATGGAAATAAGTGTAATAATAATATTAGCAACCTTCAAGCGGTCACTCAGAGTGTAAATAATATTCGGGGTAATGTTGGAAAATATAAGGTTTTTAGTAAAAGACGGGTCAAGTCTACAAATACAGTTACTGGCGAAGTCTTGAGCTTTCAATCAATGAACGCAGCTGGTAAATATTTCAATATTACCACCCGTTCAGTACAACTAGTTGCAAATAACGTGACCAGATCAGCTCTGTCAAAGAAACTTAATCAAAAGATCTCATTCTGTTACGATAACTCCTCCGGGAATGTGTAGGATTTCCGAGTTCATATGGGGTGTCCGTTTTCTTTTAAATATATGAAATATATAATAATATGAATCACGAAAATATAAATACCATACTTGTTGAAATTAAAAAATTACAACAGCGAGGTTTTAATATTTTACTAGACACTGAAACAATTATGTCAGATTTTGAATCCCTTAATGAGCTATCAACGAAGAAGAACAATCTCCCTGCCAGATATAGGTTCATTAAGGGTTTGCAAGATCGCATTTACAAATCACTTGCCACGATAACGTCCAATCAGGTATCTGAATTTATTCCACTGTGCCACGCAGTTGAGAAGATTCGTCTTGAATTGTCACGCGAGTATGAGACTCGAAAATTAATTAACACCAGGGTGAGACTGTTAAAAGGTTATATAAAGGACGCGGAAATGCCTTGCATTTCTGACACAAATACTAGTATTTGTGACCCCGAAGAAGTATAAATACCATCGCGTGTGACAGCGTGGAAATGTCGAGTACATTTCCCTGGCGATGTTGACATCGCTCACGCAAAAAAAAAGTGTATTATTTTTTTTTTCACATTTCCCGGGGCGTTTCCGAGAAATGCTTTGCATTTCCAATTTCAGATTTTCGAAATGTTTTACATTTTCAGGATTTGCTCGAGCGCGGGCGCATCAATACAACAATGAGAATAGTTCATGATCTGTTCTCGTTGACACCAAGCTGTGATCATATGATTTTGCTGTAACTGCGTCAATTGTGACGGAGTTAACAAGAAGTCTTCGTCGCCGTACACGTCAACGATTATTTTAACGGGGAAATACTGTTCGTGTGTCTGTCCCGAGAAACTCAAAGAGTTTCCAAATGCGGTTTTTATTGCCTCGTGAAGAATTTGCTTATCATGAATATGAACTCGTGCGTGAATGTATTCGCACATTATACACAACTGTTTTTTTTTTTAAATGCGTGAGCGATGCTTTGCATTTCCAATTTGGAAACTCTTCCAGAAATGCTTTGCATTTCCAATTTGGAAACTCTTCGAGTTTCAGGATTTCACCAGTAAGTTCACCGAGATTGTCTCGCCACGCAGGTCCAACAAATTCCCCCGTTGGTCGGTGAGTTTGAAATTTATCGTTGACAACCACGGATTATTACACCGTAGATAGACCACATTGATTGGTTCTTGCACAATCAGAAACCCGGGCGGATCTTTTGGTGTGAACGTATACAGGATAAACCCCTGTTGGGCCGTCGTTGTGTCAGCGCTAGCGCTGTAGCTACCGTCGATGACGTCACATACAAGATTGACCGCGATAACATCTGTGATATTTACGATCCCCGGTGAGATGTGTCTGCCGTCCGCGGTAGTGCTGTTGTCGTGCTTGAGAATAACCGGCTGCGGTTTTGTTCGCGCGTACGCGTCAGTGATATCTTTGTAGGATTCCTCGATGAGATCCTGGACTGATTTTCGCAGCACGGGTGCGTTATATTCAGGAAATTTAAAATCAGGAATATCCTTCACGGGGATACCATACAAGGTTGCAAATTTTATTCCTTTGTCGGGATCATCCAGAAATTTTTGAATTACTATTTGATTTGTTTTTTCCATCGCGGATGCGAGTTTGTTTAGTTTTTCTATGGTCGTGATAATTTTATCGCGAGAACTGCTTACAGTTCCTGGTCTTGTCGTATCAGAAATATAATCTTGGAAATATCCCCGCAACAGTTTCAGTTGTTGGTTATGCATTTGTTTGATCGGAATAAATATCCGAGATCCTATCTCGGTTACATGTAAAAGACGAAGATAAGTATTCCCGGATCTGTTAAATCCTAAACCCAAACCGTCTTCGTGAATTGAAGTGAATTGAACTTCTTCTATTAGTGGTTGAGTTCGAATTAAAGCAAAATTGTCGCTGCCGACCTTCTCAACAAGGTCATGTACTTCTTCCTTCGTGGTCGTGAAATCCGACTTCGGTGGCAGTTCCGGACCCGGCACGAACCCGGGTTGTTTTTGTGGCCATCCTAATACGGTCCTGATTGAGCTGTTATAAATATCCACGGCGTATCCCGGTGTTGAGATTTCAATGACCGCAGACAGCGTTGGTTCATGAGCTGTTATAGATATTTTGGCTTCCTTGCCGGTGATTCGTTTTATTTGGCGTTGTATCTCATTATTGATTTCTTCGATCTGATAACTCCCAGTGGGAAGTGTAATTGTATCCCATTCAAATTCACGTTGTGGGTCCGTGCTTGGTTTCCCGAACACGAACGAATTATTCGGCTGCTGACCGCCAAATGATTCCAACCTGATATTGGGCCAGCTGTGATACACGCTGAGCTTTGCTAACGCGATTTCGTTCACCCGAATTGGAGTTCGAAAATTAATACCGAATTCTGGTGTCGTCGAGGACACTGAGATCATTGTGGTCCTTACCGGTGTTGTGTTTGTGACTATTTGTTGAAGAAGTTCCGCTGACATTATTTATTTGTTTAGTTTTTAAATAGTCATTGTACGCATCTGACATTAGTTTGAATTCAGAATCTGATATCGACGCGGCATCACTGGATTGCACGTCTAACGATGATGATATCAGCGATGATAATTTCTGATATGCGGTCGTGGCTGTATTTAATTTTGTCGTGTAATCGTGTAATTTTGTGTTAGCACACGAGGATATTTTTTTTGCTATGATGCCGAAAACTCCTGCCGCGGTAGTGGTCGTACAAACAGAGATCGTGGCAGCGACTACTGCTATTACTCCCGCGGATGCAACAACGGCGGATACTGAATAAACCATAATGTCTAACACTGTTATGCGTCTGCGGTATTTTTTTACTTTTTGGGACGTCGCGTCGATGACAGTTTTTAACTCAGATTGCCACTCACGGACTTGATTGTATCTATACGCGGATGCTTCCATTATTACTTTACCCGGTGACCAATTAAGGTGTTTCGGCGACAAATTCCAGACAATACCAGTAATTGACTGTGGCTAATCCTTCCGGATTTTCGGCTTCCAGCGTAAAAGTTTCTTCGGTTCTTTTGTTTATCACCACAGACGCAACTCGGGAAAAACTGCTGGTTAAATCATGTCTGGTAGATATCTTAAATTCTACAGCAGAGAGTACTGTCAGTCTGTATATTCCAGTAACATCTGCAGTATGTGTAATAGTCTTGTTTTGTTGTGACCATGTTTCCCTTCCTGATTTTATCGTACACACAAGGTTTTTTGGGGTTACTCCGGCAGGAATTTTAATTAAATTAAATTTTTCCATTATCTGCGGAATTCCATTTACTACGTTATCTAATGTTCCCTTAATTTCGGTGAGTTTCATACTGACGGCATTAGGTTTCCCGAAGAACTCATCTACGGTGTTAAGAACGGTTCTGCGAAGTCTTCCAAACTGGGTCACATGAACATCATACTCAGCTCGTAACGTGGATAATTTGGTATCTATGACGCTGTCGGCTGTGTCCACATACTGTTTGTTTGCTGCATCGTCGTTCGAGGCTGGATCTCTGAGTACGGTTATTTTGTTTCCATTCATGCTGAGTTCTCCTGTCATCGTGTCACCGTCTTTTTTCACGCACTTGTCAACACCTTTATCAATACTGTCTTTGATGCTTGCGATTGATATATTCGAGTCCTTGATCCGGCCGCCATCACTAAATGCAACGAAGTTATCCTTGGTAGCTCCAAGAACTCTGCGAATTATATCATTCCACTTAATGTTGCTCGTTCTTAGTTTTCCTTGCCTGTCTTGAAAAATAGCAACTTCATCTGGGTCAACTCCAGCTATATTCAAAAGATTATCGACTTCATCTCGGGTCGCATATTTTGAGAGATCAACATCCGTACTTGGTTTGACTTTTCTTGTGAAAGGTCTTCCGTAAATATCTACCATTATTTGTTATTGCTGTTTTTCAAATGCGAGCATGAAAATGCTAAGCATTTCTCGATGCGGTATATTCATGCACTACTCGATGCGGAGACGTTGCTGGATTTCTTGAGATTGCATCAAGAACATTTAAAACCTCGTTTCCGCAAATGGGCGGATCAATTAATGTTTGTGTTGGTAACGTCGACTGCCACACTGGAACATTATAAAATCTGCTGTTGAGAGTGCGAGGCACTCCGCGGACATACCTGAGAAACTCAACTGGCGGTGCTAAACCGTACGAATCAAAATAGATAATTCCACGTGGATCGATCGCGTAAGCAACCCAGTGAGTTCCAGGACCGTCTTTGTTGTCGAGATTGATAATGCCAGTTTCTGGATTATTTGGTCGTTGCGGTAATTGATCTCGCATAAATACTCCTCTGAAATGTTTTATGCGCAATCGCTTAACTGCATCGAGTAAATCAAAATTGGAAGCTGGAAGCTTCAACGCTTTGTGTTTCAGCGTTAGAAATTTTTTGGGTACCATGATGCGGGAGTTCCCGGTAGTCTTAGCCCTGATCCGCGAGCGGATCTCCCCTTTTTTTTTGTACCCGTGTCCGGTTGCTTTCTTTAGTGCCATTCCAGCTGCGGTTCCAACTGCACCTAACGCTGCAGCTTTTGCTACGGCTGGTGCTGCCGCGGCAATCAACGCCGGTATTGCTGCGAGAAGAGGAAATATTCCACCGGTTTTAATCATGTCCTTGATAGCTGCAGCAGAGAAATCAAGTCGGACACCGGTTTTTGCTGTTAGTGCCTTATTAAAATGGTTAAGCTGAGTATTAGTCAACGACAATTTGTTTGGACCACCAGTAATCTGATCTCGTTTTAGTGTTATTGATGTCCCGCACGTGCTTGCGTTCTTTGATTGCAATTTCTTCGTTTGACCGGAAGTCAAGGTGACATTAACATGACTGTATGACATTATATCCTAAGTTTGATTTTAATTGCGTTACATATTCTCGATTGGAGCGTCGATGACCCTCATTCGTCCGCCAACACCTTCAAGCAGCATTGCTTTATCGGAGAGTATGACAGCAATCGCTCTGTAACCACCAGCAGGAACACCTACACGAGCTCGGAAATGTAGGTCGACAACAGATTGTTTAACCAGATCAAGATGTTCCAGCGAAAAGTAATAAATCGGATATAAACTCATAAAGTCTCGCTGTGATATTTGCAGGCCAGTGTCTACATTAAGGTCGCGCCCCATAAATGACATCAGACGATGATACGCGCGTGCGACACGATGATGTTCGAAATCTATTAATATATCCTCAGATGGCTCCTGATGCCCATTTATTCTCAACGAAACTTCAGAAACTCCAAGTGTATCAAATACCATTGGATTTCTTTCCTGGCTATCTGTTCTAGCACGGTATTGAAATGCAATGAAAATATGTCGTGGTGCTGATACTCCTTGTTGCGATGATATATGCCATGTAAACAACCCACCATTATCACCCTGAATAACGTCTGTGGTTGTTGTTTTCCAGGATAGCAGTGATTTACCGCCCGTGTCCATGAAAGACAACAGTCGTTGTTCTTCGGTGATTGACGGAGACAACACTGGCATCCACAACCACAGTTTAGTTAGTATTACCTGACCAGGGGCAACAGCAGCATCTCGCCAGATAGCGTCATTATCATCAGGTTTTCGCACAAGTACAACTGTGTGTTTGGCACCGAATATGACCTTGTGGACATCTCTGCAGAATCCAAAGATGTGAGACAATGGAATCACACCTGAGAACTCTTCATCTCCACTTAACATCGATCTACGTGTTGCAAAACCCAAATTAAAATTTTCGTTCATCGATGCAACTGCGTCACCGGCATTATTCATTGTTACATTCCTGTTCTCGGGGCTGTCGGTTATATCCTTTGCAAACATCATTGATGGTCCGGCTGATCTGGTGTAATCATCCGAGTATCTCGCCAACCCGAGAATTGTTGTGGCAACGTCGACGTTATCATGAATTGTTTCAATTTCTTTTCCATCTATCATGTAAATAGCGGATTTAAATAACGCCATGATGCCGTTGTTAACAAATCCAACTCGGTCGCCGATTCCGTAGTTAGTGTTATCATTCTTTAAAAGCCTACCTTCAACTTCGATGAAGGCCTCAGCGGGCAAGAAGTATCTACTTGTATCCTGGACCTGTAGTTCAATTCTTCCGCGTTGGTTAGGATCACGTGCTTCATAAGAATAATATTGAAAATCACGTACAGAATCATCTTTAAGTACTGGTTTGGACATATCAAACGCGTCATTGGATTTTCGTGCAAACATTATTATTATTTGTGATGATCTAATTAAAATGTTATCGTCACCGGAAACCACTACCAGCTATCAAATTAGCAGTTACACTATCTTGCAACGCTTTGGAGGTAATTCCTGCTGTTGCGATCTCAGCTAATTTCTGATTTACGGCCTTATTTACTACGCTACTAACATTTGCCGGCATAGCTTCAGTGGATGGTAGTTTTACTGGCACCAACCTCTCGACTGGGTTTTTTTTTTCGTATCAGCTGTGCTAGTCGATCCTTGATTGATTGAAATGCTTTCCCGGCAAGACTACCAACAGTGCCAATGGCTTTATCCTTGACAACATCAGCGGCTTTCATCGCGAATTGTTTTGCTAACGGTCCAGCTTTCGGAGCGATTCTTGTGACTAAATCCCTAACAACATCACCGACTCCATCTCCGTAAACAACCTCGTATACTGGTAATCGTGAGTTTACTACTCTGACACTTCTTGGTCTGCGAAAAGAATCGTGTAGTATCATTTTATTTAATTATTGTTTATCTAACTGAATTTGCTAGCAAATTTAATTATTAGTCGCTGTGGTAACCGTCTGCGAGTTCATCAATGAGCCCCCGGTAGATGCTGATATCCATGATGCCACGCTGAAATAGTCTCTGACAGATATCTGCGGCTTCATTTATAATTTCCGGAGAATTGTTTCCGGCACGTCTTCCTCCGATGAGAACTTCTAGTCTGGACACATCGTTGACGACGCTATCAGGACAGATATTATGACCGTGACCGGTGTATCCACTTCCGAATTTCTCTAGTTGTTTTTCTATTTCACTAATTTCATTAATTACATTCTCTCTATCTTTCTTTGCTTGTGCTATATTAAATTTAACATCTCTTTTTCTCTTATCCCCCTTTTTTAATTCTTGTATTTTCTCATTCAATTCCATTTCTTTATCAGTTAATTTGTTTTGTAGCTCTTCTAGTTCTTCCCGTGTCGTTGACGTATAGGGTTGCGGAGAAGTAAGAGGAGATTGAAAATCCTCTTCTTCTTCTTGGGACGTTGTTAAATATTCGGTATCTGAATCGGTTACAGGTTCTTTCACTTTATAACCAATCGCCGGTCGAGGGCTAAATTTTGGAGTTTTTATCGGTGTAAATTTTTTCTTCCCCCGGTCTAATTTAATCTCTTTAACTTTAGCATCATGAGCTATGGCTCCCCTCATATAGGTCTTATAAATTTCACTTTTTGTGTCCAATCGCTCCATATTTCTATTTATTTTATATAAGCCATCAAGAAATTTTTGTTTAGTCACCTCCTGTTCGGGATCTTTTAAGGCTGTTTCCTTTTCATGATAATAAGCAGCAGCTCTTTTTCCAAATGCTTCCACTTCTTCGGGAGTATTAATTGGTATCGCTTTTATCCCAGCAACAACACTATCAAGAAGATCAGTCTTCCAATTAAATCCCCTAACAGCCTTAGTTTGTTCTTTCTTAAGTCCTTCTATGGCCTGAAGCAAACTTAGTTGTGGCTTATCAGCATCGGCAGGATCAGGTTTTCCTACAATTGCAGTTGCAACTGCCTTAGTAGATGCAGTCACGGGTTTAAACAATTCCTCCGCGGATTCTACAAAAACTTCCTTTGCTTGCTGTCTTGCTTGTAATTTTTGTCTAACACTATCACGGACAGGAAGAAAACCCTTGATTGCTTCGAGTCGTTCTCGAGCTAGTCTAGTAGTAAATGATTCTCCAATATTTGCCATTATTTATTTGTCAATGATTTAATTCCACTAACGTAAAATATTTTTTCCACAGCAGCAGAGGGGGCGCAAACTACACCTGATTTTTCGATGATACCTCACCGTGGAAATTATGTCGGATACGAGTCGGATTTATTGAAGTAACTCGCGTTATATCAGCGGAAATACAAAGCATTTTCAAGGACATTTTTTTTTTGTCTCGTTTTCTGAATAAAAGTGTTATTTCATGGAAATAACGCTTCTATCGGGAATAGTTTCAGTGGATGGGGTGTCTCGGAAAAGTAGTTTGTAGGATTCGCCCCCCCTGCTCCTCGCTCTGGTCTGTGTTTCCTTTATTTAGGTCCTCATAAATTGGTTTTACAGTCCGTGGGTTCATCTCAGTATTTGAATATGTATGCATTTCTTCATCTGTCTTTCCTTTGCTGAAGAACACAAAATACATACTATACCCATCTGATCAAAGTGATGAAATCCAGTCCTCTTGTCCTGTATCTAATTACCATAATACTATTTACATCTGATCAAAAGTTATGTTAACAAATACCTTATTGTTATACATAATATTTACACCTCATCAACAGTGATGTTAACCAGACTTCTTGGACAGTACACTGATTGTCATACATAATATATATGTCTGATCAACAGTGATTTTAACCAGTCCTTTTGACCTCTACCTTATTGATATACATAATATATTCATCTCATCAACAATGACGTTAACCAGTCGTCTTGGCCTGTACAATAATATATATATATATAATTTACCCATGTGATCAAAAGTGATGATAACCAGTCCTCTTGGCCTGTATCTGATTGTTATACATAAAATACCCATGTTATCGTAAGTAGCATGTTTCCAAGTTTCATCTTATCATTCTCACAGTGGACACAAAGGGAAAAATATTGACCAGAGGTCTCTATTTCAACAAAAGGAATATAAGTCTAACATGGTATACTGTATCTTATAATTTGATACCTACAATGACTAACTAGCATTAGTTCAGCTGAAGCGACTTTACAGTTTCAGGTCAATAACGATAAAACAATAATATTACCCTAGTATATCAGGCCCACCAGAATAAAGTGGATACAGGTTTCTATGTAATTAACTCTGCTTTTATGTTATTCAAAGCTACTCACCTCCTAAAGCAAGAGCTCTTGTTTCCTGGAAATAATGAAATGGGTAAGTGATGTGACTATATATATATATATATATATATATATATATATATATATATATATATATATATATATATATATATATATATATCTGTGTGTGTGTGTGTGTGTGTGTGTGTGTGTGAAATCTACAATTTACTGGCAAGGAAATCAATGTAGAAAAATCTCAATAACGAAATTATACCAACCCGTAATATATATTTTAGAGAAACTTTCATGATCATGATTGCTCAGGAGGCAATATATCTGTGTTACAATTTTGACTTAGTATACTTGCTTCTTTTCCTCAGTTCATTATTTACACTTAATTGTAAACCAAATTCACAAGGACATCTTACAAATGTGAAAACTGTGCTATCTTTAATGCATGTTAACGGACAAATTAACTTGTTTATTTCTAGCTTCATTGTAACATATTGATTTGCTTATCATGTCATTACTGTTTACCATTGTAATCACCAAGGTCATTATTTCATACTGTTTACCATGGTAATCACCAAGATCATTATTTCATACCGTTTACCATAGTAATCACCAAGGTCATTATTTCATACTCTTTACCATAGTAAACACCAAGGTCATTATTTCATACTCTTTACCATAGTAATCACCAAGGTGATTATTTCATCATGTTTTAAAACTTTGCTGCATGTCAAATTTATATGACAGCAATTAAAACAAAGCCTAGTTAAGTTGGATCAAAAATAGACACAAATCCTGTTCATTATAATGAAGATAACATTATGATTATTCAGAATGAATTCAAATAGTCTTGAATCTGCTGATGTACACATATCCAATCATTTAGCACTGTGTCATTCCGTTGAATAATTTAGATCATTCATGTCAATGTATATCAGCACTCAATTGAAAATTATCCCACCGTATGAGTATATAACAGGAATATTACCTAACATATGATATAACAAAATGCTCTGGAATTCCTTAGATATGGGATATTTCTAACAGAAAGTTTCATAAACTTGTTGACAAGTGCCGTTTGAAAACATTCTAAGCTTGTAAATAAGGTTAGAATGAACTCCAATTGTAGTACATACCTGTAAAAATGACAAAAATCATAAAAGCACAACCTTCAACATGACAAACGTGAGGTAAAACATTATAGAATTAATTAATTTATTTGAACATAAATTAGGCAAGTTAAATAATTATGTCGATAGAAGTTATGAATTTTTAAAAGCAAATTTGGGTTTGGACTATGTTGCAGACATTATTATACTACCTACATAAATCAATATGTAAAGATATAGTGATCCAGTTAGTACTGGGAAAAAATGCATGAAAAAAAAATGAAACAAGACTAATACAGTAATCAAAGTTTAATTCAGTTAACGTAAGAAATAGCAAGTTGGTATCAGCAATATAAGAACATATCAAATTATTCACGACATAGAAAATACTCAGTATTGTATCAGTTGATATTTACCAAAAATGACTAAACGTAATAAGGAATGAAAACCGCCAGTCACGTTTATCCAGATTGGCAAAGAAACATTTTCATTGGAGTCAAACACTTCAAACATTAAAGCCAGTGACAATGTCAATTAGCATAACATTTCCCATAAATAAAATATGGGAGATTACAATAAAAAGGTGGATTCAATAGCATTGTATAATAGATTTGACCTGTAAAGTCCATAGTTCATTGTGAGCAGCAACTCGAGTAATAACAGACCGACGTATGGTTCTTTACAGACAATAACTTGGCTGATTTAGTTTACACGGATTTGCAAGCTAGTTTGCACAGATTTGCAAGCGGGGCCCATTCTGGTGGCATATACTACTGCATGAATCTTGGTGTTGCTCGCACAGGAGTTTATGGGTGAAGTGACGCAGCTTATGGCCCGGTGGAATGCACCAAGGAGGTGTCGCGTTTGAGAAAGGGTTGAGAGTGAGCACCCTGTAGTGGATTCGGTGACTGAAGTTCTATATTATGAGGTCATCAGGCTTACTGAGGCAAAGCCGGTCACCATCAGCGGGATACGTAGGTCCCTGAGGACGATGTGGCCTTCGACGTATGGAATGACTCTGCCCTGCATAACCTCAGAAACTTTTGGCTTATGTTGCAGCCTTAATTTAAACGTCTTTATCTTCACTGGCATCATGACTAGAAGGTGATACCTACCAGCTCTTCCTTGATGCTTTTGATAAACTAAGTGTTGTGTATATCTATAATGTTTGTAAATTGTATCCATGTCTAAGTTGTAGTGATTATTTATAGCTATATATTTTTGTACGTGTATGTTATCTGTTTCAAAGGGTTACACGTTATAAAACTGTAGGATTTGTGAATAGCTCTGATGAAATTAGTGGGTTCTTAGAAGAATTAAATAATTCCCCACTGGAATGGCTAGGTCGCATGGGTTCTTTCATGATGTTAGATATTTGCGAATTGTCAAGCAGAAGTAGTAGCTAAACGCGTTTCCATCTCTAATACTTGTATATACGTGCATGGATCTCGACAGTTTTAGTCAGTCTTATTGCTTATGTTCTTGTTGTAGCATCTGCCTTCGGACATTTTAATGCTGCTTTTATGTATAATTTGAGAGGAGACATTTGTTTGAATTATTCATTGGAACTAAAATGTGCGTATTGGACTAAGCTATTATGCTGAGACTATTTTAAAGTAATCAAAGGAGTTCTGGCCAATGCAATATTGGTACATCGGGACTGATGGTAGACAAGTGCATTGTGGAAATGAAATTCATTTGGAATATTCGATTCCTTTAGACATAAATACAACTAATTTTGGATTCACTTCATAATATTTTAGATTCCTCTTACATTTTCTACATTTGCAATTTATAACTTTTCTAACAATATAACCGGGTGGGATTTCCGGATTCACAACAGAACACTTTTGACGATGATATAAATACATTGTTTAATAAAGAATGACTTGAATGGGCAATTAATCATCAATATGTGCGTGTATATATATAATCCAAATATTGGATTAATTAACATAAGAACGCACAGACTTGATAATGGAAAATACAAATAAATTACTTTACAAAATACAAAGTCAAGGGGTGAACGGTTCACAGTCATTTCACGATGAAAAGATGGATATAGTGTACTCAGCTAGTAAACAATGTAGAATTTTACTCATGTGGTAAATTAATTCACTCATATAGCGAAATTTTGCAAACAGAAAGGGACATATATACAAATCATAGTTACAGTCCCGAAATATACAATGGGTTTTACGAACTCCAACATTAGCCCACGGCTAACATATTACATGTAAGGAGATACACTCCATCATCAGCACACTTTATTTCAGCTCCACGGCTGCTACAGCTCAGCTTCACAACTGCAACGGTTAATTCCTGTGGTTGGCTTTACAGCTTGCACCACGTCGACCCAGACCACTCCGATAACTTTGAACGCTCGGGGTCATTCTGGTCACTGTAGACATTCTAGACACTCTAGCCACTCTAGACACTCCAGACCCTCTGGACACTCCAAACACTGGACAGCCATATACAGCTCTACATACTCCGGATACTCCAAACACTCTACACAGCTGAAAATATATCCAATACCGTGTACTATACATAACACGGGCATATACGGTAAACGTAATGACGCTATGCACCGTAGGTTATACAGACGACATTAACGTCACAATAATTACACAACAACAAGCTCAGAAATAAACCTAACCCTTCTCGATAAGAATCCTACTGTACGAAACATTTCTTAAAAATGCAGCTTTATATTACTAATATAAATCCCTTGCTCAGTCGCAAACAAGAATATAAATATGTGCATTATACTGCATAAACCAAAGCTACATAGCAAACATACAAACATAAACGTGGTAGTACAATAGTTGTATCTTATATACAAGAAATTAATAAACTTACATACCTCTACAGCTGAAATGGCGCAAGTCATTAAAGAAGACCGCTGACTGACAAGACTATCCGTAGTGTAAAGAGGTTTACCTACAGTGAGGTATTTATACACATAAATAGTCTGTGCACAAAAGGCATTCGGTTCTTCCCATCCAAAGCACTTCGCACTTGCGGCATAGGATGAACCGAACTCACTATTTGGAAATACAACACAATATACATAAATCACCCTCGGGTATCGTTGTACACAGAAAACGAAACCCGAGAACATGTATTTAATAAATAAAATAATTTATACAATTCCGAGACAACTTTGATAGTTAAATTTGTGGTTAAGTTTTACAAAAAATGTTGGTTTTGCTTCTTTCTGTTACCTAGTTCATGATAGCAGGGTATTAACATGTCTATCTAAATGTAACAGGTATGTTAGTTTTAGCATCATGTATTTTGAATGCACGTACAGAAAAAGCTGCATTGGTGATAACTTGTTAACTGGTAATTTTATATGTGTAACAATGAGTAGAGTCTACCACTTCCCTTTTCATGGTGACATTAAGATCCTCGAGGTCAGCATAAATAGCGCATGTTAAGGACATCTGATGAAAGAGGTGCTTAAAATATATTTTATTCTTTCCATGCCCTAGTAGGAGAGTCCTCTGCATCTTCGCCAGCATAACTTGTCAGTTTTTCATGTGTAAGACATGGAGGCATTGGTGGCACGCTTGTTTCCATTTTTATGCTAACTGGGTTTTTGTATCTCCAGAAAAAAAAAGTTCTAAGCAAGACATTGTGCTACTTTTCGTAATTAACAGCAGGATGAGTCATATTTATTGCCTTTTCAGAAATGCTTCAATGGAAAATATAGATTGTTTCAAAGTGCAGAGTGCCCTGGAACGGATCATATTTGTGGATATGGTGGGCGTTTTTATTATAGGGATATTGGGCGGATGGTATGGCCCACTAAAGGTTTTGGGTGTACCGGTTTTCTTTGTTAATAATGGCCCATTTTAGGATCCATTTGGAGAAATGCCCTAAGCTTTGAAATGGACAGTCGACTTACACGTCACTTTGTCCCCACCCTAAGATTTTACACTTCACTTTGTCCCCACCCTAAGATTTTGTTCATAATCATTTCGAATCACTCCTCAATCTTGCCTATAACAGCATCGACTAATCCCTTGAGGTCGTCGGTTAACAGAGCAACTTTTGCTCAGTTGACTGATATGTAGGCGTTCACAGAGTTAACTACCTCATTCATTATTTTCTATATCATTGTTATTATGCCAAGGTTAAACTGTATCCCACTTTTGTGATCTCTTCTCTTAGGATTTTTGCCATGCTGGGATCCACGGGGTTTGATAGAGATGCATTGGAGCACGCCTAGGTAGCTGTCTCGATGCTTGCTTGGACGGTTCCTGCCTGGGAACCGATGCTGGTAATTGGCACATGGGTACCGGTGTAGGTTTATGGGGCCATGTCGTCGACAAGGATAACACATCTGTATGCCTAGTTGTATGCCGCCTTGCTCCAGCATATCATCGTATTTACTTGCAGTAATCAGCAGCCCCCTTAAAAGGCACTCATTCTGCCCATGCTAGGTATGTTAAGCATGTAGCATGGATTGTGGTATTCAATAGTATACAATCAAATTGTAAATAAAAAATTTTGATAGTCGTTGTTGACTGGTTCATCTCTTGCCGAAGACACTGATTAGCACTGCCATGTATACTATGTTAACTTTGCCTTTCTCTCAATGTAAGCTTATGACTATCAGTGGGGTTAAGTTGGGAATCTCATGCGGCTCCAGCGATACTCTGTTAGAGGAGATTGTCGCATTGCCCCATCTAGGACTGGAGTGAACTTTGCTATGCAATTTGTTAAGGACCGTCCTAAACTGCCTTCTAGCTTGTCATGCGTTGCTGAGGCCAGATGTTCCCTCCACAGTTTCTGCATATGCAGAGAGTGGCACGGTGCTTACTCTGCAATTCTAACGTATCAAGAGCATGAAAAAAGTGCATTTTCGTCCGTACCGTGCTTTTGTCCCCATATTATCCCGGTTGACGTGTTAGATCCTTGTCTGGCCATGATCATTGGCAGTATTTTAGACTCTGCACGTCTCTACTTCTGTTGTGTTGCTGGTAGTCACATGCTACCACCTCATTACATGTTTGGTTAGGACCACGCCCATTGACTATAGCGTTATATCGCATGACATTCAAGTCAATGTAACGACTTCGTTACCTCCTTTAAGCCGTGTTTACGTTTGTTACTTGATAAACTTTTCGCAGCAACCAAATGCAGGGTGTAGATTCAAAATGTTTCTCAATGGTATAGTAGTACTAGGGACTAGTTTACAACTGTTAAAAATGGACTATATACGACTGAGAGGATCTGGCTTTCCACTAACATTACTATGCATCAGAAGAGGTACGAAACTGTTAAGGACAAATATGTCAGCCTACTACAGTAATAAGATCACTGTCATTTCTAGCTCCCAAGAGCTCTTTGATATTACGAACAAGCTAATATCAAGGAATAAATTACACCAATTCCAACGACCTTCTCTCTGGTCAGCCTTCTAGATATATTTGCAAATATTTCCGTGACAAGGTTAAACCCATTGTATTTACGCCTGACAACACAAATTCAATAGAATCATCGTCACAAGTTGATACAGATTATGCACAGTAACCTTAAACATCATTGCAACCTCTCTCTATGGATTTGGTACATACAATAGTGATGACCAGTGCCCTAAAGTCATGTGAACTCGGTTCGATTCGAACATCACTGCCGCTGATATGCTTATAGTAAATATTGCCTTAGCTAACCGATTTTATAAATACTTTTCTCACATCAGGGGAAGTCCCATTATCTTTCACAGCTGTCATTGTAAAACCTCTGTTGAAGAAATCAATACTTGACCCTAATGATATGAAGAACTATCGCCCTGTTTCTATCCTCTCAGTCATGTCGAAAATCTTTGAAAAGCCTGTTCTGTCCCAATTTTTATCTCCTTTTAATTCAAAAAGTCTTTTAGCAATTTACACTATGCATATCATCCCCTCCATAGATCGACAACCTGTGTCTCAGCTAATGTACAATGATGAAACTAAAACAATCAAATCTGGCTGCCCATCTGAAGTTGAGGCTACCATCCAAAGTGAAGAGAGGAGACTTTCCGATCTGAAGACTTGGATAACATGTATCAAGTTGCAGATGAATCATCATAAAACTGAGGACATTCTCACTAGTGATCATCATGCCAACTCTTTCTCATTCATATCCTTTACATCAGACTATTAGTATCGGCAATAGCAAATTAAATTCACACAGCTCAAGACCTAGGTGTCGCTCTCAACAGTACAATTTCATTACAATAACATGTAATGAACATAAACCAGGCTGCATATCTGGATCATTGGCCACATTCGCAATTTTCTTTCGATAGATGCCAATAAAACACATGTGTTGTTCAGTGTTTCATAAGCAATTGTCTTCCACTTAGAAATAATAGGGTAGGGGTGCTATAAGAATGATGATTCTCATTAAGAATTTACCATAACAAGCAATGTATAAGCAATATCACTGCTCTATTACACTTTTGTTTCATAGTATCTAATTTGAAAATTTGCGAGATTTTATCTTTGTAGGACATCTTTGTGATGCTTGAAAATTTGATAAGTCAGTACTTTTATTCCTTGGATGACTTTTTAGTTACACAAGCAACTTTGACCATATTTTTCCCCATGAAAACTCTTAAACGAATACACAAATTTTGACCATATATTTATCCCATGCAAACTCTTAAATGAATACATATTGTAGCTTGATATTAGATTGGGTACATAATCAAATATAATGTTAATATTTAAGGTAATACAGAAATAAAGGCATACAAAATGATACTTGTTGAAAATGTGCAAAATATTTGATTTATATTCAATATATCCATATATCAGGCAGCATAGAATTATTTCATTTAAAGCTAGAATTAAAAAATATCAGCTTTGATGATATTCAAGCCATTGGAGTTAAACAATTTTCCCTATTACATTATGCACCTCCCCTACATGAATATTATCTTAATATTGCCATGGGGCTCTTTTATTTCACGTGCGGTACACATTTAATG